>PVJH01030986.1:0-24226 GCA_004026705.1 Nesogale talazaci
ATCTGCTTCAGTTCTTAGATCTTTTCACTCTGATTCCTCTAACTCCTTCTTCTAAGGGCCCTATGACTACATCAGACCCATCTCCCAATGTCAAGCTTTCGTAGAGCCCTGGCAGTATTTTGGCTATACATTGGACTGCTAACATCAAGGTCACCTGTTGGAAGCCACCAGCATGCTCCTCAGAAGAAAGATTAGAGTGTCTATACCCCTAAAGTGGTACAGACGTGGAAACTCACAGGGGCAGTTCTAGTGTCCTGTTGGGTGTTCATGCATCAGAAACAACTCAAAGGCAGTGAGCTTGGTTCATTTTGGAATTTCACAGGTTCTTGGGTGAGAATAGCCATGATTCAGCCCAAGAGAGAATCCAAGATTCACACATGTTTATATAATGCATACATTTAACAACATTTTAATACCACTCAGAGTTTAAGCAACACAGTGAAAAAGAAAGAAAAGTCCTGTATAAATATTCCTTTCCTTACATTTGTTTCCAATACGTGGATCTCCTTCTGAAGGGTACATTTGAGGCCAATATTCCAATGTACCAGAAGAGCAGAGAAATACAGAAATATGCGATTTCCATTGCGAGCTCAATCTCTTCTTGTTAAACTTGGAAAACTTGACATTTGAAAGCGAACGGTTGTGTAATGACTCCATTTGGTAAAATATTCTTCCATTTTGAGAGCATAGGATTTTACAAGTTTCCAAATGTCTTATAATCAAGCTATAAAACAGGTCGTCCACCACACACACACTCAAAGGAGTTCTTTGGAAAAGAATAGTGGTAAGGATTTCAAATTCCCTTTTGAGAAACAGTTTCAAAGAGAAAAAAGCAATGATGGTCTTTCTGAGTGAAAAACAGTTCCAATGGCTTCCACAGACCATTGCACAAGGATAAGTGGCTGCTTGTTGAAATTCTGCCTCCTGGAAGTCCCTCCATGCCCTCTGGTTCCAGAAGATTCCACAATATTAATCAGCCATAGTTTTCAAGGAGTCCCTGGATGGGATAAATGGGAAACATTCCACTACTAATCAAAGGTTGGAGATTCAAATGCACCCAGAGAGACACCTCAGACAAAAGTCCTGGTGATGGACTTCTGAAAGAGCACAGGCCATAAAAAAAAAAAAAACACAGAAAGCCTAGGCCTAGTCTGACACACAGAGTAGGCTCAGCAGGGGTGGGAATTAACTGCACAGCATTTACAAAAACTGTGGCCGAACATTAACAGCTATGTACTCAGTGCACGTGAACTGTGCACAGGTATCATTTACACAAGCAAGTCGCTCCCCTTTTCAAATGTCTGCAGTGGCTCCAATCCCACCACCTTTCCCTTCCCTCTACCCATGTTCACTGGCCTCCTTCTCTTAGGTCCCCGCCCTGCAGAATGCCACTATGACCTCCTGTATACCTCTGGTTGCTTTGGCTCTGGTTGTTTGGTGTGGTGACAGATTGGCAAAGATTCATAATCCCTTATCTGAAATATGTACTGAATCTTTGCATTTTAGAATATTTACATAAAACATGTACCATAAATTGACACTCCCAGTGAGTTGAGGTCAGCATCCATTAACCAGAGATAGGAATATTTCTGCAGAAAAATATATCGATTCTTACCTAGATGAAATTATAAAGAATTTTTAACATCCAGTCAGGACAGTTCTGGATGCCAAGTTCATTTTAGAATTAAATTTGTGCGAGAGAGAAAGCTTTCAGTATACAGAGCCTTTAGGGTGCAAGAATTACAGAAAGGGTACTATGAATCTTTGGGAATCATTGGGTGAAGCAAAACATAGAACATCATGAACTACTAGTTGAGAGGTTGGAGGTTCAAGTCCACCTAGTGGCAACTTGACCTTTGTCCACAAATCAGCCTTTGAAAAACCTGTAGAGCATAGTTTTTCCCTGAGATCCCAGGCCTGGAAGCAAATTAAGGGTAACTGGCGGTTGTAGTAGTGTCAGGCACTAGTGAGTGTTTCCATGTTGCGTTGCTCACTGTTGTTGACTGTCCAATGGGAAGCTCTGTAAAATCCCTCCCTTTTAATAATAAAAAAAAGATGCACTGTCTTTTAGCCAATACTAACTCAAAGTGACCTCCCTAAGGGTTTCCGAGGCTGTTTATGGGCATAGAAAGCCCAGTCTGTCTCCCTCAGAACTGCTGGTGGTCTTAAACTGCCAACTATGCAGATCACACAGCTCATGGCATAACCACTATACCACCAGGGCTTCTCCCTCCCACCGAGAACCCTGGGATAAAATAATGGAATGTGTTCTAGCAATGTATACTTTATTTTACCCCTAGGGAAATGGTAAGACAGCCAGTGTAAGAAATTTGGCTGGGTTTTAAATAAACACTATACTAGATGCTTTGCTATCAAGCAAACCTAGGCTGAATTTAGGCCCCAAAACAGTGCTCTTGGCAAATGTATGCTAAGCTCTATATCAAGTATATTTTTCTTTCACTTTAGAGAAACCCCTCATTCCCAGGACTCCTCCATCGACACGCGATAAGTTCTATATTTGACACGAGTTGCACATACCATGTGCTCAGTAAAAGACAGCTATTGCAAAAAGTGAGTGAAAAGAGATGCCGCGCAGTGTATAATATGACAAAATAATATTAATTTATAAATTATCAAAGGGATACAGGTGAAAAAGGCAATGATATGAAGGGCTTAAATAGAAAGTTGATGTTTTGAGAAGAACGATGGTAACAGAAGTACAAATGTGCTTGATCCAATGGATAGAAGGATGGTGTTGTGATAAGAGTCGTACAAACCCCCAATAAAATGATTTTTTAAAAACAAAAATCAAATGTTCCTACCTGTAGAGTGATTTTTATGGCTGTTAGTAACATAATTAGATGTTGTCCTACTTTCTCCTGGCAAGGAACGGGAGTAGAATTCAGGGTTGAGCAAGGAAGAACTGATGCTGTTGTTGCCATTGTGAGTTCCCATGAAGTCAGCTCTGACTCATGGTAGCCATGCATAAGAGAACAAATTGCCAGTCATTGGTCATTGGTGTGCCTGAATTCATTGTTGCACCTACTGTGCTCTTTAAGGGTATTCCACCCTAGGGCTCCATCTTCCAGAACTGCATCAGGCAGCGTTCTGTTATGACCCCTAGGTTTTCTTTGATTGGTGTCCAGAAATAGACCAGAATTTTATTTCTAGCCTGCCTTGGCCTTCAAGCTCTGCTGAAATCATTCCAGTATGCATAACCCTGCTAGTATTTGTAGCACTAGGGGCATAGCTTCCAGCATCATAGAAACAAACAAGCTACCTCAATTATGAGAAACTGACAGATGTTAAAAGGCAGAGATTTTAGTCTATTAAGTGATAAACCCAATGTATATACAGCTATCTGTAAATCATAGTCCCGAACACATAATAGGCATTCATTAATTGAATGCCTATTAGACCTGAATTAAACTCAAGGCACTTGCCATCTAACCGGCAAGAGTATAACAGTAACAATGTGAGATGTTCCAGGAATGCTATATAGAGTCATAATGAGGAAAAGTAAAACTACTTAATATGGCCATTCAACCCATAATCTTTGCCACCCCCACAAAATGACGGGGTGAGATGATGCACATGGGGTGTGTCAAGCTCGAGTACAGGAGATAGGTCAGTTTGACCATTGTGTAAAAGGTGGGCCACTTTGCAAGGAGGAACCAAGAGTCCAGTGACCAGGCAGAAAAAGGAACCAGAAGGGAAGCAAATCAGAGAACGCTCTATGACTGCAGAAAAGCCGTGCTGAGACCTTAAAATGGAACAGCATCTTGTATTACATTGCTTTGTTTTAGCAAGAAATAATACAAGCCAACAAGAGTTGCTTCCAATGTTTCCAAACTTTGGAACACACTCCAGCAACACTTTGTTGAAAGGGTTGAAAGACAGAGAGAGAGTGAAAGTAGAACGACCTGTCAAGAGGATATCAACAGTCTTTGGTGAGAATGAAGAACACCCAAACTAGGACAAGTGCAAAGAGCCTGGTGAAGAAGAGGGACGTAGAAGAGGTATAAGTACAATGAACTATACTTGACAGGCAATGAGATGTGGGAATCAGGAAAGGAAGAGCTCTAACATCTTTCCCAATTATTAAAGCTGGGGATATGGGGGTAGCAGAGAAAGAAGAGAGCACCAATATGATACAGAATACTGGAAAATTAGGAGTGAGCTTTAAAAAATATATTCAGCAATAGATCATCCCTCTTTGAAGTCAAAACTTGAATCTAAGTTTTCTACTTCTGGGACACTAAGACCCAGGAAATAGATATTCAAAACAGACATTCCTAAGTCTATGACCCCTTGTCACCTCTTAGGTCTGGAACACCCTTGAACCATTTAAGATAACAGTGGCAGCACTGGTCCAAGAACGAAGTTCAGAGGATTAGGAAGGAGGAAGAACATAGATAGGAAACCCAGAAAGGGAAGTGGGATATTTGAGGGTGCATCGAAGTCATCCAAATGGATGAGTTGAAAGAAAATATGTATTAATTATTGAACATCAAACTGATGATCTGCTCTGTCAACCTTCACCTGACACTCGGAAATCAATATTTTAAAAAGCACAGTGAAAAAGGAATATGCAAGACAAAGTCTCACATAGCTTGTTACTGCCCTAATAAAACACATATGTATGTGCTGGGGCTCAGAGGGAGTAGATAGTCAGCCAATAGCAATTAGTCATGATATGATGCTTTTATATTCAAATAATTAGACTGATAACCTTTTACTGTCCTTATTCTGGGCACTTTATACTCAAGTTCAGTGCTGCATGTGAACCTGTATTTTGTGCGTCTATTTCACAGCATCCTACCATAGATAGCATGAATGTTAGATGTGCACAAGCCCATCTAGTCACTGTAAGCCTGAGTTGTTTTCACTCAATAGACAAGTACATCATTTACTCCAACAGAACCTCTTTGTTATTGTCAATTCTCTTGATTGACACCTAGGATGAAGCAAGCAAATGCCTTCATTTTTAGGCAGGACCTTTCTGTCTGAGGGAAGTTCTTAGATTTAGCATTTTCTTACATGTTGTGGTGCCGTAAACCCTTGTTTACCCAACTCTAATGTGTATCAACACTATAGGTCACTAGGTTATCCTAAGGAATTCCTGGGTGATGCAATTAAGGAGTTCTTGGGTGAAAAATTAAGTGTTCAACTACTAACTGCAAAGTTGGTAGTTCAATCCCACTCAAATGGACTTAGAAAGAAAGGTCTGTCTCTGTTCCTGAAAGGTCTCAGTCTTGAAAATCCATGGAGTTCAGTTCTACCCTGCAGCACAGGGGGGAAAGCCATGACAGGAGTTACTTGATAGCACCTGGTTTGCTGATGGTTTTATATTGTGGTACAGGATAAAGAACTGCTTCCTTTAAGGGGCCAGTTGGTAAGTATTTGGAGCTGTGTGGGTCCTATGCTTTCTGTCCCAGCTTCTCATTTTGGCCACTATCACAGGGAAAGAGTGATAAATATGTGCAAATGAATGTACCTGGCTGTAATCCAATAAAGGTTTATTTACAAAAACACACAGCAAGCCTGATATTGATCATAGTTTGCTGACTCATGCTGCTTCAAAGGAATTAGATAGATCTTAGGTTTAAATTCCAGACCCATCATTTACCACATGGTGTGGACTTGGACATGCAACTCTGTGAAATAAAATCACTATGGCTTCTTACCTGGTGAAGAGGATTAGAGAAAATGTGTGCAAATGCCTCATCGATAGCTGTAACTCAATATGTCTGCAGTCTTTCAATTACAAGGTAGATAATAACAGCAATA
The DNA here is from genome assembly GCA_004026705.1 of Nesogale talazaci. Taxonomy (NCBI): domain Eukaryota; kingdom Metazoa; phylum Chordata; class Mammalia; order Afrosoricida; family Tenrecidae; genus Nesogale; species Nesogale talazaci. The sequence goes on from PVJH01030986.1 coordinate 5,791, forward strand.
GTTAAAACTTACTGAATGCTTATTAAATTTCAAATACTTAGCAAAAATTGATTTTACCTAATCTCTCTCCAACCTTCTGAAGTAGGAACTATTTTAGTAGCTTGTCTCCTGGTAATTGAGGTACTGAGGATGCCCAAGGGAGGCTTAACCAAATCCTACCTGACGTAACAAACCAATGGGCATCAACCACTGCGACTCCAAGTGAACCAAGTGTATCAGAGCAGAACTCGGCTCTCATACAATTGTCAACGGCTGGTTTGGGGGGAAGTAGATCAGGCCCTTAGTCTGAGGTGTCTCTGGGTCAACTCTGTCAGCTTTGGTTAGCAGCTATGATCCTTAGATTTTGTGTCAACTTGGCCGAAGGGAGTTATTTATTGTTGCTGTGTGCCATTGAGTTGGGTTCTCACCCAAAGTGATCCAATGTACAACAGAATGAAGCAGGGCACCGTCCTACATCCTCCTCACAATTGTTCCTATGCTCGATCCTATAGTTGTAGTCACTGTGTCCATCCATCTCCTTGTGGGCCTTCCTCTTTTTCACTGCCCCTTCTCCAGGGGCTGACCTTGCCTGACAACATGCCCAAAGTACATAAGCTGAAGTCTTGCCATTCTTGCCTTTAAGGAGCATTTGACCATACTTCTTCCAAGAAAGATCAGTTTGTTCTTTTAGCAGTCTGTGGCACCTTCAGGATTTTTATGTGGCACCAAAATTTAAATGCATCAATTCCTTTACGTCTTCCTGATACAACCATCAAATGATGCAATGGAGAATACTGTGACTTGGTTCGACGCCCCTTAATATTCAAAGTAGCATCGTTGCTTCTCAATATTTTGAAGCAGTTTTGTGTAGCAAGTAGCTTGGCAGTAATCTTCTATGATGGGATCTGACCCAAAAAAATCAACTCTAGAATGGGAGCTAACAACATATTCAACTTGGTAGACAGCCAGCAGATGTGATAGAATAAAGTCCTCTTGATTAGGGTACAGGTTTATTTTGATTGGAAGAAAAACTAATCTGGGGTGTTGCTTAATCCTTGTTCAGCAAACTTTTGGCAAAACTTCAGTTTCACTGGATCTGAATCCAGTATCTGTCTTGTTGACTTTTTACCATATTCCCTGCTGTTCCTGGGAACCATGAATCCTGGGAACCTTGGATACATTCAGATTTGCATCCACCAGACTTGTGGACTTCCTGCTTCTGGTTTATCAGCCCCTGCAGCTGCAGGAGTGTGTAGAAGTCTACAGATTATCATCTGACCCACACACTTAAACCAAACTGGATGCACCCATTCTATAACTATGTGAGCCTTTTCTTGATATAAATCTCTTTACTATACATACACTTATAAGTGTGATTGGTATTGCTTCTCTACATATCCCATACTAACAGAGAAGTCAAACACTTATTCCTAAATAAGAGACATCCCAGGATGTTAAGATAAACCACTATGCTAGATGACCGCCTCCATGAGCTAAACTCCATCAGAAATGTTCAGAATCAATCATAGCAGGTCCTGTAGGGCTTTTCAAAACTCGACACTGCTTTACACAGCTGAAAATAATTGAATAGAACAACTATTAGAGATTTACCTCATATCAACATGCAGATACTACCTTAGGTAAATAAAATACTTATTCCAGCACACTCACAGACCCCACCCTCATGAATATCTCAACATCCACGCGAAGTCAAACTATTGTGGAGAAACATAATGCAATTTCTTTTTCTTTCTTTCTTTCATTTTTTTAGTATATCCCATAATCACTATAAAAACTATCCACTTCAAAGCTGCACTGCAGAATGGCACACTGGATTAATTATGCCAGTCTGCAGCAATAACCTTGAATTAAAGCTGCAACCTTCTATTTTTAAGAAACACTTGCCTTTCTGGTTGATGAAACCTGTCGTCCCATCAGGTAACAGACGTGACCAGGAAAGAGAGAAGCGGTAATGAGTCAATCCAAGCTGTTTGATACATTTCAAATCTTCCTCCCACAGAGTGTAGCTGCCACAAGCTACATCACCAGTCTGGTTCTTGAAAACTCTCTCTCCTCCCTGATGGGTGAATGTGTCCCAGACACTAGGGCCTTTTCCATCTGCATCCCAGCCTCCTGAGAGAAAGAAGAAAATGAAACGGTTACACTCTTGACATCCAGAGAGGCATATACAGAATGTAAATATTTGTCGCCAAAAGAACATTCCTCATTAACTCAATGTACCGTATTTATAACTTTTAAAATATGCCTTTGAAAATAACATGCATGAGTAGCTTATGTGTTCAGCTGTCCTTGATCCCTGAAGCTGACGGGTGGCAAATGAAAAATTACTGCACAGTGCGATACATAGCAGGCTTTCATGGATCATTATCTGGAATCTCCTCCTGGTAAACAGAGGCAGCCCCAGCTTATGAATTTCTAAGTGGATAGCAACTGCTCCTTGTGAACAACGCTCTCTGGATTATATCTGACAATATGACATGTCCTTGGTGTGTGGGAAAGTGTCTGAGGATCTTATCTCTGGCCCTCTACACTTGAAACTTACCCTTCTCTTATCTCTTAGTGGAGCCCAAGATGGTCCATCAATTATTTTTGGAAGAGCACGAGGTGTTGGCATGCTAAATTCACACAGACCTGTTTCCACTCAACAAATGCGGCCATCGACTGGCCTAAGCTCATGACAACCCCAAGAACAACAGGCATGATGGACCATGGTGGGGTGATGTTAGTCTGAACAGTGGTTTTTCTACTGTTGGGCAGGGACTCTCCATGAACTGGGAGCCCACTTGATCGCCACCAACAACAAGAGAAATGTACAGGAGGATAAAAGATAAAATATGCCTGAAAAATTATAAACAGGCCCTGGAGTACCTCTGGGGAGAAAAAGGAAGAAATTGAGTCTGAGAGTGATACAAAGCCTTTAATGGTATCTCTTTATGTTTCATTTCTTAAATGGGGTGAGAAGAACATGGGGTGGGGGGTTCTTTTGGGCTTTACCCACAACCCTTTTTATATGGTTGAAAAGTTTCATAATGTTCGCAGAGTTCATAACCAGAGTCAAGTTGACTCAAGCAATCATAAGAAAGTCTGTTGAGTCCTTATCGACTGGCTCATAGTCTGGGCACAGTTGTAGCAGGCGTAGATATAGCTTCTAATCAAACAAAAAGGCAGCATGCCTTAGGACCTTATCAAAGGAGGCCTGGGGGAGAGCGGAGTTACTGATAGAAAGGGAAACTCTGACAGGTGAAAAAGAAAGATTGCTGATATTGAGGTAGGATGCTCAATAGATATACAGAGGACACACAACTATTAATAGAATCTTATGTGATAGAAGAAATTTGTTTTATACATCATAATAGCTCTCAAATCAAATGTATTTGTAAAGTTTACAGAAGTCAAGTGTAAGAGAATGGTGGTGTGGTAGTTACGATTTCCTATCAATTCGACTGAGCTAAGATTCCTAGCTGACTCAGTGGCACCTAACAGCCACAAGAGTCTGAGGAGTTCCCTGTCACTTACTTAGGAAGAGATCATTTCCCCCTCCCCAAATGGACACTGCCAATATTGGAGGTAGAGACTGGAGTGATCCAGAGGAGGCAAGTGGACAGTGATGCAAAAGCGAGTAGGACCATATGAGCACTTTATCTAGATTAACGGTCACAGTATAAAAGTTTTTCATTGACAGAGAAGCACTGAGTAATTTTTAAAAGGGTAGTAGGCTACATAAGCTTACAAATTGATTGATAAAAAAATAATGAGGGCTGAGCCCCAGTGGCGTAGTGGTTGTGCGCGGGACTGCGGCCCACTGGGATGGAGGTTCAATTCCGGCTCCCAGGAGCAAAGGCTGGGCCTCCTACTCCCACCACCAGGGCAGTGATGCCTAAAAAAAATAAATAAATAATGAGCCAAGCACTCGTTTGCAATATTTCTCAATTTCTGTTTTTAAAAACTACCCCCCCAAAAAAGGGGGGGGGGCTGAGCCCTGGTGGCGTAGTGGTTATGCACGGCACTGGGGCCCACTGGGATGGAGGTTCGATTCCAGCTCCACGGAGCAAAGGCTGGGCCTCCTACCCCCACCACCTGAGGGCAGTGATGCCCCCCCCCCCAAAAAAAGAAAAACTACCTCCATGGCCATTTTCCAGTAATCCATGTGAATTACATGTTGCTGTGATGCTAAAAGCTATGTCACTGGCATTCCAAACACCAACAGGGTGACCTGTTGGTAGGGCTTTAGTGGAGCTTTTCTATTAAGACAGACTTGGAAGAATGCCATCTCAGGTCCATCAAGCTGACTTGAAACCATAGCAATTTTTTGTAGCATTTCCATAACTGCACATCTTTAGAGGAGAAAACGGACTCATTTTGTCTTACAATGGAGCGAGTAGGTTTGAACCACGGAACTTCTGGTAAGGGGCCCAATATCTAAACCACACAGTAAACAGAACTCTGAGTAGGAAGATGATTCTGGCAATCTAAGTCTAAAGACATCCAACAAAACTCTCTTTTAAATTAAGGAAAAAACATTTTATTGGGGTCTCATACAACTCTTAACACAATCCAGCCAGCCAGCTATTATTTGTCAAGCACATTTGTACATTTATAGATAGCAACAGAACATTGTGTGATGTAACATTCTAAGATGAGCTTCTCAGATCAGAAGCGACTAAAACTATGACCAGAGAAGAGCTGCCTCCTCAAAGCAGAGCTTATTGACGTGACTTCAGCAGTATTTTAGGAACAACGTTTGCAGATGGTGCACGACTCAAAATGAGCACAGAGCAGCTGCAAGCATCCATTAATAAGTGCAACATGGAATATATAAAGTATGAATCTAGGAAAGCAAGCAATCATAAAAATGAAATGGAGCACCAAGAAATCAGGATCCTAGGCAAAAGTGAGCTAAAGTGAACTGGTATTGGTCATTTTGAATCATATGAGAATGTGAACATCTTACCTTCTTGGTCATAATTTTTTTTCAAGACAATCTTGGAGTACAATGTTGTCAGGGATAGGTTAATAAGCATACATCAACAAGGAATATCAGATAATATGATTATTTTATAAAATTTTTGCATCACCCATTAATAACAAGGATGCATAAATACAGAAATGCAGAAATGTTACCACTTTTGGCAATCTAAAACGTATCAAGGTGCAATCAAGTTAGCTTGATAATTCTGATGACTATATGATGCATGTTGGAAAGTGCAGAGATTGGTAGTTGAAAAAGTGGGTCTTAGTGAGAAAGACAATTCCAGAGACTGGCAAGATGAGTGATCCCTTTTCAAAAATTTAAACAGAGAATATATATAGCTCACTAAGTGGACTATATAACTCTGCTGAATGTCACTGGATGGAATACACAGAAATTAAATTGACTACTCTGTGGAAAGAGACCACAGAGACACTCAATATCATCAGTCACAGTAAGACCAGGGTCCAACTATGGAACAGATCATTAATTTCTCCTATGCATGTCCATGGTAAAGTAAAAGGAAATTTTTAAAAGTCCATGAGAACCAAGTCTTAAGTATATCCCACCTCGATTTAGGGAGCGTCACAAAAATAGACTTGATGCATTGAACACTAAGGACCATGAGAAGACATGGCATCAAAGACATTGCCTGCACACAAAGAAATCAGAAGGTCATTAAAATGACTGGGAAAAAATAAAAGACCAAAATGGATGTCAGTAAATATGCTGAAACTTGCTCTTAAACATAAAGTAGCTGAAGGAAATAAAGGAATAAGGAAATAAAAAATGAAGAAGTAAATGAGCTGAAGAGAAATTTTCAAAGATCAAACCAAGTTGGCAAAGTAAAAGGTTAAAATGAAATGTACAAGGATATGGGGACTAGTTTTACTGGCTATGCAAAAAACTATACAGCATAGCTCAAGGAGAAAATACTGGGTGGGGGTATTCAAGTCTTAGGTTGCCATAATGAAAGATTCTATGGACAAGATACTGAATGATGCAGAGAGTATCAAAACATGTGAATGCAGCACGACAGCATGGAAGAGAGAGCCAGTGGAGGGACCTGAGAAAGCAACCCCAACTATAGGGGCAGCCACCTCTCTACCACAGGAAATTGCCTTGGAGGCCAGCACTGAAGCTGAAGCTTGGGGAGTGAGATAAGCCTGACCAGAGCACATGAGAACAAAACAATGGGGAGAAAGAGAGAATGACGTGCATCCTGGCCCACCGAGCCTTCAGGAAAATAATCCCACTCAGAACATCTACTGCACAAAGAGGACTGCATGGCCAGCCCCATTAAGAAATACGGCTATCCTCGCAGACCCAAGGCCTATTGGGGCCAAGAAGAAGAAGCGGGGTCAAGATTATACCCTGTTGGACACAACCACACTAATGCAAAGCACTAAGAGTGTGCAACAGAGCGTAGAGTCACAGATGGAGTGACAAGGATATACTTTGGGGCCAGGGTATTGGCACCCCATCCCAATGAAACAGGGGTCATTCTAGGAGGTCAACTACAGACCTTGAACTTTATACAGGTTCTTATATTGCTATTATTTTTATTATTCTGTTACATATTGTATAGTACATTGAGGGGATTTCTTGCTGTTGTTATCATTGTTTTATTTGCTTAAGTTGCTCCATTTTAGGAGTCCTTTCTTGTACATATTGCTACCTCTACAGGTCTATCTAGACAAGATAGACTGGACAAAGAGGTTGGAGGCGAAAATTACAGGACTTATGGCTCCAGGGTAGGGGACATTGAAGAGGGGGAGGTGGGGGAAAGGTGATGATGTCGACCAACCCAGGAAAAAGGGAATAACAATTGATACAAATACAGGGACAAGGTGGTGACAGAAGGCCAATAGGGATTGATTAAGACTAATGTAACAGAGAAAAAATACTGAAACTCAAATGGAGATTGAACATGATAGTGGGACAAGATGGAAGCAAATGGAAATAGAGGAAGGAACTGGGGGATAATAAACACTTATAGAGATTCAAATACAGGTATGTACATAGGGGCATATATTTATAAGTGAGGATGGGGAAAGAGATTAATGTGTATATTTATAGGGTTAGTAGTAGGACAACAGATGGGCATTGGACCTCCACTCAAGTACCTCCTCTGTTCAAGAATACTTTGTTCTATTAAATTGGCATTCCAAGATGCTCACCTTTCTGACATGATCACTGAAGACAAATGTGTGCATAAGCAAAGGTGGTGAAGAAAGCTGATGGTGCCTGGCTATCAAAAGATGGAGCATCTGGGGACTTAAAGGCTTGAAAGTAAACAAGCAGCCATCTAGCTCAGAAGCAACAAAGCCCACATGAAAGAAGCACACTAGCTAGTGGAATTATGAGGTGTTAAAGGGATGAGATATCAGACTTTGAGAACTCAAAAGCACAACTTTGCATGCTCACTTTCCTGATATGATCCCTGAGGACAAATGTGTGCATAAGCAAATATGGTGAAGATAGCTGATGGTGCCCGGCTACCAAAAGATATAACATCTGGAGACTTGAAGACTTGAATAAACAAGCAGCCATTCAGCTCAGAAGCAATAAAGCCAACACGGAGGAAGCACACCAGCCTGTGTGATCATGAGGTGGTGAAGGGATCCGGTGTCAGGCATCAATGAGCTAAAATTATATTATTATTAATGAGGGGGTGTGTTAGTCCGGATAGACTAGAGGAACAAATTTCAGAGACACCCATATAGATATAAGGAAAGGGTTTATATACAAAAGAAATGTGACCCTAAGAAGGCATCCCAATCCAGTCCAGTGCAAAGTCCTAAGTCCAATAATAACCAATATGCCCGAAATCCATCTATTAAGTCTGCTTCCTACTCAGGAAGTCACAGGTCAGTGGGTGCAGAATTCTGGCTCTGGCAGGGGTCTCCCCATGGCTCCTTGCTTCCAGGGCTCAGGTCCATCAATAGCATGCCACTCCAGCTTCAGAGGTCTGTCTTTATCAAGGCTAAGCCATGTGGCCTCTCCACCGGCTACTCCAGCCTCCCAGCCCCCGCCATTCTGTGTTGCCTGTGGTTAATCATCTCTGAAACTAACTCCCAACAACTGGGGAAGATAGCTTCTCATCTTCATGAGGGAAATACCGTGAGATTTCCCAGGAGTCTCAGGTGAAAACCATGCCCACACAGAGGCCTCATCAGCTACTCAATGGCTTTCTCCTGATTAACAGGCCAGACTCCACCCCTACATTTCAACTATAAAATTAACATAAGCACATGATTGCCACAGGGGGAGTACAGATTGGGGACCCAAAGCCCATCAATAGGTGAGGTGACATCCTTTTGCAGAGGGGTTACAAGGAGGAGATGAGCCAGTTAAGATACAGGGTAGGAGCTATGAAATATGCAACCTTCCTATATTTCCCATGCTGCCTCCCACCCACTATCATGACCCCAATTCTACCATATAAATCCAGCTAGACCAGGAGATGTACAGTGAAGTTGGAAACATGGGAAACTTAGGATCGATGATCCATCAAGACTAGTAATAGGAGTGGTAATACCAGGAGGGTGGAGGTATGGAGGAATAGAAAGGGAGAACCAACTTCAGGGATCTACATGTAGCCTCCTCTCTGGGGCATGGACAACAGGGGAGTGAGTGTTGGGACACATTGTACAGTGTACAGGATGAAAAAATAATTTGTAAATTACTAAGGGTTCAAGGAGAAGGAGGGGTGGAAGGGTAATATAGGGAACTGATAATGGGGGCCTGGAGGGAGGGAGAATGTTTTGAGAGTGATGATGGCAATGGGTGTGTAAAAGTGGCCTGCATACAACTGACGTTGTTAGGGATTGTGATGGGAGTTGTATGGGCCCCCCAATAAAATGATTCATTAAAAAAAGGGGGGGAGGAGAAAGGGGAGGTTTTTTTGTTTTTTTTTTTAAGAGGAGCTGTACCAAGGACTCAAGTGGAAAATGTTGGGAAATGTAGGTGGAAACGTGTGCAAATGTGCTTGATACAAATGATGTACTGAATGTTGTAGTAGTTGTAAGAGCCCCCAAAAAATTTTAAAAAGAAAGAAGAAGATGGAAGACATAGAATCACTTTTCCAAAGAGAGTTGAGTAGCATTTCACTACTTCAGGAGGTGGTGAAATACAATTTTAAAAAGCTGATGGATATGAAGGAAGAAGTTCAAGTTGCAGTGAGACATTTACCCAAAAAAGACTTTCTGAATTGACAAGATACAAATTAAGATTTTTCAAGCAATGGATGTAATACTTGAATACTCCTAATGAATTCTTTTAACAGTTACCTGGCCAAGTGACTGGAAGATACATATATTTATGCCCATTTGAAAGAAAAGTAATGCAACAGAATATGGAAATCATAATATTATTAATATTACAATCAATAAAACTTTCTTTTAAGTTATTCAAAGTCAATTAAGTTATTGCCACACTATGGCTACAAGGAACTGCCAGATATTCAAGTTAAACTCAGAAAAGGACATAGAAGAGGGTCTTTATTGCTGATGTGAGATGAACTTGTAAATAAAGAACACCAGATAGATGTTTATCTGTATTTTATGTACTATGTGAAGATATTTTACTATGTAAAAATTGATAAATTATGGATAATATTATAAATAATGGCAGTTGCAAAACAATTGTCCTCATGCAGAATACATACAAAGACCAAGAAGCAGTTGTTGGAACAAAACAAGGGAATTTGCCATGTTTTAAAATCAGGAAGATTGTATCTGAAGGTTTATTCTTTCATCAGATTTATTTCATCTCTATGCTGAGCAAATATTTAGAAAAATGGTACAATCTGGAGAAAAATGCAACATCTGGAATGGAGAAAGATGCATTAACAGCCTGAGATCTTTATGTATTCTTGTTTCTAAAAGCAAAAATGCATTCAAGCACTTTCTGATTAAGATCATAGATTACAGCCTTCAATAAGGATAACATAAGACAACAAAAGTCTTCAGCAATGGAGAAAACAATATCATTATAAATGAAGATAATATGGAAATTGTCAAGGGTTTTATTTTGCTCAGATCCACAATCAATTTTCATGGAAGAAGAAAGCAGTGGAGAAATCGAACAATATATATCACTGGGAAAATCTCCTACAAAAGACGTCTTTAAACTGTTAAAGAGCAAAGATGTCACTATGAGGACTAGTCTTCGAATTGTCAGGATGTACCTGGCCCAAGGCATAGTATTTTCACTCCCCGCATAGGCAAGTGAAACCTGGACAACAAATAAGGAAGACTGCAGAAGATGCAATGCCTTTGAATCATAGTGTGGAAGAAGACTATTAAAAGTCCCATGAACTGCCCAATGGACAAGCAAATCTGTTTTGAAAGAAGTACTGCCAGAATGATGCTTAGATGCTAGAATGGCAAGACTTCCTTTATTTTGTACAAATTATCCAAAGGAGGGACCAGCGAATGGGGAAGGACATCATGCTTGGTCAGGTAGAAGGGAACAAAAGAAAAGAAAAGGAGAGAAAGAAAGAAGGAAAGAAAGACAACCTTAAAGCAATAGACTGGCAAGTGTCTTCAACAATGGGCTCAAATATAACAATTATGAAGGTGGCTGAAGATGGGAAAGTATTTCATTCTGTTGTACATTGGGGCATTTGTTGTTGGAGGTGGCTAGACACTGCCTCACAACAGCAGCATTTAGAAAACCAGGATCAAAAAGTTAACAGCAACAGTGATGGAAGGTCTCTAAAGAGGGCACAAAAAAGATCCATGAAGATAGCTAGCTCTCAACATCTGCCAATGTCAGATTAAGGGAATCAAGCCTAGGGACCACTGTGAGGATGGCACAAGACCAAACCTGGCAATGTTCGTTCAGTTGTACATAGGGTCACTAAGGGCCAAAACCAACTCCTAAAAACAACAACAGAAACAATATCAGTGGGAAACTTCCTTTCCATCCTTTCTTTTCATTACTCTTCATTCAACTAGATTTGAAAACATAGAAAGTAAGTGAAAATAGGAAAAAACAGGACACAATGACACATCTCCCAGACCTAAGAAAGAGAAGACTTAGTCCTTGGCCAGATTTGGAGTGTTAACTATTTCTCTGTTTAATTATTCTTAATACTCAAAGGAGGTTGAATTTTACAACTTCAAGCAGCCATATGTATCAATCAGGTCCCCAGCAGGAAGCAGATGGCACACTCATACTAGCTAATTGAGGACAGTTTAATAATGGGGCCATTGACGATGGTGTGAGTAGGACTGAAGGAAACCATCCAGAGATGGTGCAGTACCTCAGGGCTTGCAGCAGCAGGAAGTCATTACCTCCCATGAAAGGCAAGGGACAAGCAGAGAGTAGTTTCCTGTGAAGGGCTGCCTCACCGTAGAGAAGATCTCTAGAAAGAGAACAGTGCCAAGGCGCTCTAATTCAGCAAGTAAAGAACCTGGGGAAGGAAAACTTTAGCCTCTGTCTTTCCCTATTCACCCTCTATCTCCTGTTACTGCTTCCCAACTTCAAACAAGTTCAAACAGATGTCAACAGGCAATAGATTCTGATGATGCCATCTTTACAGGTTGACCCACCAGCGCCCAGAGCTAAATAGAGAATGGATCTGGACAGACACCTAGAAAATATCTAAGATACAATAGGACTGAAAGATGGTTTCTTCTGGAGCAGCAGTTCTCAACCTGTGGGTCATGAGCCCTTTGGGGGTCAAATGACCCTTTAACAGGGATTGGCTAGACCATCAGAAATGACATATTTCCAAAGGTCTTAGGAACTGAGACACTGCTCCTTTATCCATCTCCAGGCAGATCTGCCCACATGCAGATATGCTACATAGGAGTAACCCATGTGAAGACTGTTACCCATGCTATACCATGCTTCAAGGAAAACTTTCATTTACTTGTCATTAGAAATAAATATTTCACAATTTATAATTACATATTTTTGTGGTTAATCACTATATTAATTATGTTCAATTTGTAACAATGAAAATACATCCTGCATATCATATATTTATATGATGGTTCATAACAGTAGCCAAATGACAGTAATGAAGTAGCAATGAAAATAATTTTAATGATTGGGGGATCACCACGACATGAGGAGCTGTATTAAAGGGTTGTGGCATTAAGAAGGTTGAGAACCACTGCCCTGGTAGGTTACCATCTTCCCCTTTATCCAAACTAACCCATCTACCCTCGAGACTATTTTCTCCTCTTTCCACCCGCCCTCACCCAGCCCTGGTAACCATCAAAGTCTACTGCTTTGAGTATAAACACCTTTATCTTGATTTTTAAGCTACTTTTATTATTATGCCCTCAGGATCCTCTTTCAATGTGCTGGTTTAAGAGGTAACAGGGTGTGACTATAATGTAACTACTGGTTTGGGGTTTTTTTTCCAGGTCCCTACATAGCACCAATGGAATAAATGCTCAACTACTAACCAAAAGTTTAGCAGTTCAAACCCACCCAGGGGCACTTTGAAAGACCAAACATTCCCACCAGATCAATGCTGGCTCATAGTGAACCTATAGGACAGGGTAGAACTACCCATGTGGCTTTCCAAGGTTCTAACTGTTGACGGGAATAGAAATCCACATTTTTCTCCCACAGAGATGCTGGTGCTTTCGAACTGCTGACCTTTGGAATTGAAGTCCAATGCATAAGCATGATGCCACCATGACACCTGCCTTACAAGACCAACAAGGCTATCTGCTTCTGAGAGGCTACAGCCTTGAAATCCCTATAGAGCAGATCTGCTTTGGACACAAGGTGTCATCATGAGGTGACCTCAAGGATAGCTAACAACAATAATTTATTTAAGGAGTTGGGGATTCGTGATACATTCTTTGAGGAATATTTAGTGGGGAAATATTCCAATCCTGGTCCTAGGGCTCAACCTTCTAGATGCCCAACTATCCTGGTCTCTTTGCTAATGATTAGACTGTCTTTAGTGACAAAGGCTTCTTAGATTCCTTCATTTGCTAGTCCTCTTGAATATACACAGCCCTTTGTTTTAACTGCCTTTGTGTCTGCTATTCCACTGCAATTATTCATTTATCTTCCAATTAAATCACTGTACATTCAGCCACGTATGCATCGAATCATGCTATCTATTGTCAGATACTTCTGTCTTTGCAGGAAAGCCCCCTACTCATCTTTTAATCCATCAGAACATTGTACTATACAATGTTCTATTCTGTGTTCTATTCTGTGCTGGCATCAGTTTCTGACTGTTGCTATGCTAATCTGAGCCCATTTCAAAGAGTGGAAGTCTATTGGAAAATTATCAAGATAATAATAAAGGCTACCTTCCATTGAGTAGTAGGCACTTTGCTAAGCAGTTCACATGCTTTCTACCGCTGATATTATGCCCATTTCACACATTAGGAATCCAAGACTTCTTAGAGTTAAGGATTTGATGAAGGATACAGAGCCCATGAATGTTGGAACCAGAATATTCAGTCTAATGCACCTGAGGAAAGCCTCTGTGGTCCTCCCAGTCATGTTTTCAGTGTGTGAACTGGACTCCATCATTTACTATCTCTGTAGCCATGGGGCAATAACACAAACCCTCATGCCTCCATCTCTGCCAGTATAAATCAACAATGGGCATAATTGTCTGGAATTCTTACTCCATAGAGGTTTTCACAATATTTATTGGAAATGGGTTGAGGCATTCAAAAGTGACTGATTGGGCGACGATCTATGCTTGCTCTTATTTTTCATATTGTTGCTGTAAATACACAGTTTGTGTAACTCCTATCGGAGGAGATTGGGTGACATAATAGTTACACTCACATTGGGCTGCTAATCACAAGGTCAGCAGTTTGAAACTATCTGCCTCTCTGCAGGAGAAAGGTGGGGCTTTCAGCAGTTAACAGAGTAGGAAATTCACAGGGTCAGTCGTAGTCTATGCTATAGGGAAGCTGCCTTGCGAGTCAGCCTTCACTCAATGGCACTGAGTATCTGATGGTTGCTAGTTTCACTTGAGAAACTCTCTAAGTCATGGGGATGCCCATGCACCATGGAATCAGAATGTCGGGGTTTTCATTGGCTGGTTTTCAGAAGTAGAGCACTTTCAGATGTCGAAGAGGGCCTTCTTTCCAGGCTTGCTCTGGAAATATCACTGAAACCTGTTTCATATCACAGCAGCAAGGAGTTTCCACTGATGCAGAACTACCTATGCAGGAGGTGCATTGGCTGGAGGGAAGTCTCCTGCATGGTTGGAGGGAATCCTACCACTGATTATCCCAGGCTTGCTCCTACCACTCTAGGCTACACATTTTCATGAGCACTTCTCCTAAGAACTGACCTCAAAACAAGCCCTTTAAGGAGTCTACCTTATTTCATGGTGAGTTCTAGGACAACATCTCAGATTGCCCTTCTCTGACCTAGTTGATTGCCTTGTTGCCTTGGCCTTCTAGCCCTCCAAACCAATTGAGTTAACTCCATGTGTCCTTGTCAAACAGCTTCTCAGATACATCTCACATCGCTCAGTCTTGGAAAGGAAACTCATCATGTTCCAAAGCATTGAGGCAGGAGGAAGATCCCTGGACAAAGTACATTAAAAGTTATCTCCGTAGGGGAGCCAGCAATCTTCCCAGTGGCCCCCTGTTTCTCTTTTCTTAAAAAAAATAGTTCCCTTTTTATATAAGTCTGAGCCAGCCAAAGAAGTAAGTATCAGGGCTTAAAATACATTGAAATCACCACTGCCCAGAAGAAAAACCCTTCACAATGCCCAAATTCTTTCATTCTGTCTTCCACTACCTGAAAATGACCCCCAAAAAGCACCGTGCTACTGATGTATAATCTCCTAGAGGCACGGTATGAGAACCAAAATGCCCCCACAAAACCTCAATTCACCTTGTCTGACTCCAGGACCAATTCAACCCAAGACTTTAAGCACTGACTGAATTTTCACTACTTCCTTAGCAACTATCAGTTGTACATTTTCACTGACAAGCAAATTAAGAACACCATTGACCCCTGGATATAATGTGTCTATTGGGTGGTAGTATTAAGTACTGCTGAGTTGGTTCCAATCATAGCAATCCACGTCCTACAGAGCGAAGAACTTCCTGGCCAGCCCCATCCTTACCATTGTCGTTACGTTTGAGCCCACTGTGGTAGACCCAGCTTCAGTCCACCACTTGGAGGCTCCGTCTCTTCTTCATTGACCCTCTGCTTTCTCGAGCATGATGTCCTATTCCAGATCCCAGTCCCTCCAGGGGGGATGCCCAGTACATGAGACAAAGTCCAGCCTTGAATTAAGTAGAGTAGACCAAATCTGCTATTGGTTAAATACTGTCTGAGTATTTAAAAAGTATTAAATTCCACTTGGATATTCATGTGTGTTTAGAAATCAACTATCAAGGGGAGAGTCATGAAAATGGACTAACGGTATCATTTTAGGCAGGAAAGCCATGGGCTTCATTCAGTGAAGGCAAAAAGAGTTAGCGCACTTGATGACCTATTGGGGTGTTGGAGGCTTAAGAATATCTGAGAGGGTCTCAGAAGAGAAATCTGCCAACCCACTTCCCAAAACTCCACCATGGGAAGCCCAGTGGAAGCCAAGTACAACTGCGAGACACTTGGAATCCCCAGGACTTGGAATCTCCTCCATAGTCATTGTAGGGGTTAGATTTGATTTGTTGTTTTTATAATGCTCCAGATATTTGTGAGGGGGGGTCAAATACTAATTCCCACTTCCCAAGAGTAGTGAGAATGGCTGGCAGATACGGTGTTATAAGGCAACTTGAAGGATTTGTCATGAAATAATATGGGTCATATTCAGATCCTGGCATCCTAAAGAAGTCTAAACCCATCAACTCATGGAGCAATGCTCCTTGAATTTTTGACCACCTACTTGAGTGGTAATACGTATCGTTTGAATCCTCTTTTAATTAAAAAATATCTAGAGACAATACACTCACTGACTTTAGATAATTTCACTTTGCTAAGCCTGTGTCCTATAGAGCAGGGGTCTAAAGCTTTTTAAACAGGGGGCCAGTACACTGACCCTCAGACTACTGGAGGGCCAGACTAGAGTTGAAAGAAAAAAGCTATGAACAAATTCACTATGGACCCGGAATGAGTCGGCTGCTAAACAGGAAGGGAGCAGAGGCAAAAACACTCGGCGAGCTGGATAAATGTCCTCGCGGCCCAAGGGCCATAGAGTGAAGACTCCTGCTTTAGAGTAAGAATTCCTATCCTGCAGGGGTTGGTGGGGGGAGGAGCTGTAAAAAATGCACAAAATGTCTGGCAAATTGGCAAAAATAATTTCATTTCAATGGCAGCTGCTGCTGGTTTTATTCTACCAACCACAAGACACTTGGTTACCCTGTGAGAGTTGGCATGTTACTGGGATGCTAGCAGCTCAACCGTTAGTATTTCACATAAAAGCAGGATCACTCGGGGCGGACAGGTTTCAATAGAATGACCAGGCAAGCACATCCTAGCAAGAGAGGCCTGGCAACCTGCCTGCAAATATTAGCCAATGAAACCACATGGATTGCCAGAGAGGCATTGTCTGACATTGGGAACCTGTGTAGGAGGGACCCGTCACTAGAGGAGGATATGAGGTTTGATGAACTAGAGGGTCATAGAGAGCAAGAGCAACCCTCAGGAAGAAGATGGGCACAACACTCACAAGGAGGGGCGAAACTGTGCCCAGAATTCTGAGGATTCCAGAGGATCAGGCAACTTTGTACTCTGCTGTACATAAGGTCAGAGGTGGTTTGATGACTGCTATGGTCCCACCCTCTTAATTCGTATCATTATCATGATTTCAAGTGCTTTCTTCATGTGATTTTTCTGTTCTCAGATATGCCATCAGATGTGCCATCTATTAAACCCATGGAATATGCCCAAATGCATTTAAGCATGGGCTGCATCATAAGGTCACGCTGCTCTGGATTTTATCTCGGAGGGCTGTGGGGCAAGTCCTTGGGAATCAATGTATCATAGAAATTAAAAGCCCAACTTGAGGTATTATTGAGTCATAGTCCATTGGCTGAGGAGAACAAAACCATCCATCCACCACAGGCAGGTCTGCACTTGGTACAGATGGGTCGTACTAAATCTGTATGGGCTATACATTTTGTTATACTTGAAATAGTTAATTAGAAGAGGTAAGAGAATCTGAAATGTCACAGCAAGTTCCTCTTGGCCCACAGTCACGTTTCATGAATTCTTGTGCTGAACCCATTTGGATTAAGCAGTGACCCAATCCAAACAAATCGCTTCTCTGCCTCTTATCTCCTACCACCTATTCCTGTCCCAATACATCTGCATGGCCCGGCTTACTGAGATCCATTAAGTCCTTGGGCAGCATTTACGGCTAATTTTATTTTTATTTTTTTATTATCAGTTCTCCTGGGCTGGATTTCTCACAATGAAGAGATAGATACAGTCAGACGGTGAGCAAGACATTTTTTTAAAAAAAGAAGAAAAGAAATGCAAAAGGGAATTATGAGATAAGCCAGTTCAGTCTGGGAATTCTCAGAGCAAGCCCATAGGCAAGAGACTATCATTTCTGGGTAGCAATAGGTAAAGATATAATGTCCCTTTATTTGCAGGCACAAACCAAATGCCTAACAAAACATTACTTGCCATCGGTGTCTCTCACTTTAAAAACATTTATGAGATCAAAAAAGTTACCAGGAGGCAGACGATTCCTTTCACTGTCATAGGTCAGGCATATTGGCTAAGGCCCCAGATAATATTGATGTACCTTCAAATTTTAAAATAACATTTATACCATTTATTTATTCATTTAGAGCGAGAGCACCCATTCTGAAGTACCTGGGACATTGAGCAAGGTTTACATAATTCTGACTGTTTTTTTCCTCTGGGACATTTGGCTCAGTCTGGTAGGCCATAAATATTCAATAATACTTTACAATGGCAAAGCATCTTTTATGCAAACATCGCTACGTGCATTATTCACCAATATTGCAATCTTCTTTTTAACCTACTGGTAAAGTCACAGAAACTAATTGACTTTCTTCAAGGTCCCACCACAAATTATTTGTTTGGTAGATTAGAGTCCAGGTGTCCTGATCCGAGTCCTAACTAAAGGGAGAAAACAAACAAACACACATTTTTTTTTTCAGGTGCTTAAGCTGATGACCTACACTAAATATTTCTAAATTGACTCTATTAGGCAAAACGTCTTCCTTGAAGATGTTAAATGTTGTAATGCATCCAATTGAATTTTATAACATTTGTTCCCATTTGCCCAAGGCCAGCTGCCATTTTCAGAGCCCCACGAATGACCTATTTTAATTGAATCCTGTTCCGAACACTTAAACTTTCACTCTCTAATCAAATCCGGTTTCTAAATAGAAATTAAACTTGGGGCAGAAAAGCAAAACTTTGCATGAGAAGGCCCAGAAGAACTAACAGAACAGCTGTCCTGGACATCCCAGCAAAGTGAAAAACTGGCCAATTGCTCCGAGATTTGGGTAAGTCACAGACCAA
>PVJH01030987.1:0-24214 GCA_004026705.1 Nesogale talazaci
AAAGGGAAGGTTGAGGGAAAAAAGAGGGTGCAAATCACCATAATTTACCCATAACCCACTCCCACAGGGATGAACAATATTCAAGTGGGTAAAGGGAGATATCAGATGGCCAAGACATGACAATATAATAATAGATTATAAATTATCGAGGGCTCATGAAGGAGGGTGAGCTAGAGGGAAAATGAAGGGTTGATACCAAGGACTCAAGTAGAAAGAAAATGCTTTGAAAATGACAATGGCAATCTATGAGCTTGAAACAATGGATGGCTGGGTGGATTGTGGATGGGTGAGTTGTTAAGCCTTCAATAGATTAAAAACAAACAAAAGTACAGAAAAATTTGGAAACCACATCAGGTTTATATTGCATCGTAGTGGGGATCTACTGACAATGTTTCAACTGTTCAATTCAGATTTATGCCTTTGATATTCTACACTTCTCTTTTCCAAGCACTCTTTTTATTGACCACTTTCCTCTCATCCTTTAAGTTCAGACGGGCTACTTCTCTGGTCACTTATATCTTATGTAGCTGCATAAGTGAATCTTGGGTTCCCACTGTCATCTCTCACTGTTCGCACGCTGGATTCTCAGAACGTAGGTTCTGATACTGATCCCTCCTTCAGTTCCGGATTTTATTGATTCCAATCCTTCAGTGACTCATTGTGGTGTGCTTCTTCCCGGTGGACTAAGTTGACATTTTTTTTAGATGACTGTTTGCTTGGAGGCAAGTAGTTAGATTTCCAGATGCTATTTTATCTGATAGTCAGGCAATATCTAGATTCTTTGCTATGTTTTGCTAAAGTAACCTTATCTTCTGTGTTCCTTTCCTGAGGGTGAGTATCAAATAGGCCCATGATATAGGCTCTAATTGTGCTTAAGTTGGAGCTGAGATATGGTGTGAGCACAAAACCCATTGCTGAATCTAGGCTTCAAAAATCATTATTGCTTTGGAGTCATTTCATATGTCACATCATTTCAAAGTTCAATCACGTAAAACAGGAGTGTATACTTGTTTTCATAATCAGTCTCCAGATATACTTTTCTTCCTGGATCCCTTTGACAACATTTCCGTTTTATTTTCTCCACCCTCTTACATGACCCCACCTCCTCTCTGAAAACTTTGTTCTATTTGCTTTCTCCATAGGCTCAATGTCCCTGGATTTCATTAAGCAACAAATCAAAAAACAGCTAACACATCTTCAAGAGGGTGATCCTCACTGGCAACGCATCTTTGACATACACCCTCATATGAACAAGCCTGAGCAAAATAAAGCAGAATACTTATCCCAGGATTGCTAGAATACTATGCATCTTAACACAGCATATAGGCCATTGATGTAAGCCCTTGTTTGTCTGGCAACCAAGAGAACACCATTCTTGGTACAGCTGTCTTTTGCTTTTGCAGATGCGATGTATTTTCTGATTTATGTCCTCACCTCAGGTTGCAAGTGAGTCTGAGGTAGAGTCTGGCCACATTGGCTCTCTTGGAATCAGCATCTAGAGCATGCAGAGCGCCCCAGAGATTCAGAATTCAGGTTCCTAGCATTCCATGGCACCTGGCGTGGGCTCCTGGGATGTGCTCAGACACCCCCTAGCTCAATGCTGCCGAGCCACTATATGCCACTAAACACCTTCCACCCTACTGTCCATCAAAACATCCTCAGTCACTCCTTCTCTCATCTGGAGGTCAGCCCTTCATGTCCTGAATGTCCCCTCAACAGACATGCACCCATGCTCCTTAAGAGTGCCCTTTCCCTCTCCCCTCTTCTGCCCTGTCCCTCCCCTTAATAACTCTCACCCCTCTAACGGGCTGCCTCCCTCTTCACAGAACCTCACCCCAGATCCACATAGCAACCACTCAGCAGACAGCATCCCCACCACCCCCACTGTCTCCCACAACCATTTGATTCCTGCTCTACTGAGGCATTCTCTGGCCATGTGACCTAGACTCTACTTGCCTGTGTGTGATGTGGTTCAGTGTGTGGTTCAATGGCACTGGTCTGGCTCTTTTTCAGGTTAGAAATAAAAAAAGTGCTACCAGTATTTTTATTTCATTATTAATTATTTCATCCCACTATTTTCTGTCCCCATAGATTTTATGATATATTGGCCGTAAATCTTCTTGGAGAGTCACTTCTTTTTTTTAATGCAGCTTGTAGTTTCTCTTTTTTTTGGTATTTTTACAGGAATATTATGACATGTTTCTTTGCAGATCTGTTGGATTTATCCTTGGAATTTGTTGAGAATATTGAATTTTTGATTCCTGTTTTTGTCTGATTTGGAAAGTTTACTTCCCTCAAGTTTAATTATTCTTGATTTTCAGGATGGATTCAGAAGAAGATGTGGAACACGTTATTTTATAATGGCTAAAGAAGAGAATAATAATGTCATCATTGATTTTCATTCTTTTATTAAAAAGTATACAACAGATATCCATTCTAAAGTATGACGTTGTTCTCAAGCAATTTTCGTTTAAATGCATTATCTGCATCTCATATAAAATTTACCAAAGCTAAATGCAGTCATTTGATATATACAAATGGATGGTATCTGATGACTGATGATATGCCTATCATCTCCTTCAAGCTATGAAAGTCACATCACCACACCATCCTCAATTAAAAAATTGTCATAAAATTTATAGTCTTCACTCCAAACTATAATTTCTACTCTTATATATTGGTTTTATTCTAGAATGTAATATAAGTAGATTCATAATGTAGGTATTTTTGTATCTGTGCCTAGCATCTTTCCTTCAGCTTACTGGGTTTGGAGAATATCTGTGTGAACTACTGTAAATAATTCATTCATCTTTTATTTCTGAGTAACTTTCCATTTTATCCATACTTTGTTTGGAATTGCCTGATAATGGATGTGTGGATTGAGTGTAATATGGGGTTTGTGAATAAAGACGCTCTTAATATTCTTGTATAGAAAAAAGGATGTCTGATATTAGACAATCCTTAGTTGAAGCAGAAAATATTAAAAAGATGTTTTCATGTGTTTTATTGACTACTCAAAGGCATTCAACTGCATGGATCATAATAACTATGGCTAACTTTGAGAAGAATTAGAATTTCCGAGCACTTCATTATGCACATCAAACCTGTGCTTGTGTCATGATGGAGTTGTGAGGACAGAACAAGGGAACACTGCGTGTCTTCCTCCCGCATCGAGAACAGGTGTGCAGCAGGGTTGTGTCTTCCCATTACACTTACTGGATCTGTTTGCTGAGACAATAATCAGAGAAACTGGCTGATAATGAGAATGTGGCCTCAAGATTAGAGGAAGACTTATTAGTACCTGTGCCAAGCAGATGACAATACCTCGCTTGCTGCAAAGAAGGTGGACTTGAAACACTTTTTGGTGAAGACCAAGATTTGCAGTCTTCAATGTGGATTACAATTCAATGTGAAGATGAACAAAGTCCTCATCAGTAGACCAACAGGTAGCTTCATAATAAACAGAGAAAAGGTTGAGTTTTCCGATGGAAGGTGAAAGATTTTGTCTTGCTCGGGTCCACAGTCAGTGCTCAGGGAAGCAGCAGAGATAAACAGATGGGCTGCATTGGGTAAATCTGCTACAGAAGACCTCTTAAGAATATTGAAAAGCCAGGATGTTACCTTGAGGATTAAGGTGTGCCTGACGCATCATGGTATTTTCAATTGCCCCATATACATGTGAAAATTCGCCACTGAATAAGGAATACCAAAGAATAATCATTGTATTTGAATTGTGATGCTGAGGAAATATATTGAAAATGTCTTGGATGATCAGAAAGAGAAATACATTTCCGTTGGAAGATGTGTGGTTAGTATTTTACTCAGGGGCAAGGTGGAGAGACTTTGTCCTACATACTTTGGACACAGTGTCAGAGGGAACCGTTCCCTGGAGAAGGACGTTATGCTTGGTAAAGTAGAGAGCAAAGGAAAAAGAGCAAAGTGAAAACGTTCCAAAGAATGAGCTCAAGCGTAGACACAATCGTGAGGATGGAGTTGGACGGGGCAGTGGTTCATTCTGTGAATGTAGGTCATGATGAGTCAGAATGAACTCAGTGACCTCTATCAAGAACAGCAGAGGGACCGTGGGAATAAAGGATTGGTGAGCTACTTAAAAAATTAGCATTAATGCCCTTTGGAGCAGTTTTACCCTGATATCTTTGGGACTATTACGAGTAAGAATAGCTGTTTGATTAGAATTCTTGATACTGTCTTTGTTTTCATACATTTACTTGATCCTTTTTATCTTTTAAAAATATTTTTCGTTAGCTTTGTCAGCCAGTTGACCAGAGAAGCAAATCCAGAGACACTCATATGCCTGTACAGAGAGCTCTATATAAAAGATAAATAATATATTAAGAGAACTCCCCAACCCAGTCTAGAACAAGTTCATATGTCTGATGGTAGACCAGAAGTCTGCTACTAGTCCATGTAGCTTTATTCTGCCTCATGCAGTCACATGCAATGATGCAGAATGCAGGAAGCTCACAGGCCGGGGGGTGCAAAATCTTGTCAATTCAATGATGATGGACCCAACTTCTGGGCTCCAGCTGCCATCAGCATGGCTACATGTGTCTTGTCCACAGGAAGACAGAGAGAGAGAGACAGAGAGAGACATACAGAGAGAGACTGCGTCTTCTGATGGCAGAATCAGGAGAGAAGAATCCTCTTGAGAAGGCTGCATCCACAAGGAGACATCATAAGGCTGTGACTTGATTGAATAGACTGCACCCCTTCACTCTTAGTATCTTCAAGTTGACAAAAGAACATTACTCTTCATGAATATTTCAACGTTGTTTTAAAATTTTTGTCTGAAAACTTTATTAGTTATGCTTCTTCTTGGACATTTTCATAGCTTTTAAAAATCCATATTTGTGACTTCTCTGTTTTATTATTTCAATGCTATAATTCTGGAAATAAAATGCTCATTTTTCCTCAGGTTTTAAATAAAAAATTTTGCTGTATATTCTGTTGGTTGCACTATTTTTTCTAAACTATACAAATCCTTGAATTTATTTGCAAAGCAGTGCCCTAGGACAGTTCCAGCTCCATGTATCTCCTGGTATAAGCAAGGATTAATCAATCCAGACCTGCTGTTTGAACACTTTCTTTCAGGTCCCAAACTAGATTTGCTATCAATTTGTGGACGGAAACTTTCCAGAGAAGGAACATTCTGTTCCACAATTTCCAAGTAAAAAACACACGGTTCATATAAAAACATTAAACACCACAGGGTTGAGCTGATGTAAGAAGAAAGAAAATTTGAATCTTTTTTAGAAGAGGACAATGATTCCAACAGTGATTGCAGCAGTGGGTCAACGGGGAGTTACCAGAGTTTGAGGCCAGATTCAGAAGAGGATGTGCAACAAGGGATGCTATTGCTAATATCAGGTGGATCTTGGCTGACATAAGAGAACACCAGAAAGATTTTCACTTGTTTTGCTTTGATTGCTCAGGGCAATCCACTGTTTAGATTCATAAATACTATGGATAATCTCGAGCAGCATGGGAATTCCAGAACACTTGATTGTGCTCATGTGGACCTTCTACATAGATTAAGAAGCAGTTAGAATATAACCAGGCAATACTGCATGATTTAAAATAAGGAAAGGTGGAAGATAGGGTTGCATCTTCTCACAATACTGTGTGCATCTGTGCGCTGAACTAATGATCAAAGAAGCTGACTAATATGAAGAAGAATGTGACATCAGGATTAGAGGTAGAATTGTTAGCATCTGTAATTTGCAGATGAACCAAACTTGTATTCTGAAAGCAAAAGGAACTTGAGGCACTTTCTGATGAAACTCAGGATTTCAGCTTTCAGTGTGGGTTACAATTCAATGTAAAAATTCCCACAGTTGGACCAATAGGCAACTCATGATAAGTGGAGAGGAGGGTGAAGTTTTCAAGGATTTTTGACCTGCTTGGATCCACAATCATCGAAGCAGCAGTCAAGAAATAAAATTATGTATTTCTTTGGGTAAATCTGTTGCACAGACTCCTCTAAAAGTTTAACAAGCAAAGAAGTCACTTCCAGGACTAATCTGCACCTGACCCCAAACACGGTATTTTCAATTTCCTCATGTGCACATGAAAGTTAGCCAATGGACAAGGAAGACCACATCATTATTAATATATTTTGACTATGGTGTTACTGAAGAATATAGTGAGCACCATGGACTGTCTGAAGAACCACTAAGAGCTGTGTTGGAAGTAGTTCAACCAGAACACTCCATAGGATTAATGATGGCAAGACATAGTCTCACATAATTTCGGCTTGTTTTCAGGTGAAACTATTCCTGGGAAAAGGGCATCATATTTGTTAAAGCAGAAGGTCAATGAAAAAGAGGAATTACTTGATGAGGTGGACTGACAGAGTGATTACAATAGTCTCAGATCCAACAATATTTGTGAAGATGGCACAAGATAGACTAGTGCTTCATTATGTTGCTTTAGTCAGAGCAGACTCCAGGGTACCTGTGTCAGTCCGGCTAGACTAGAGGAACAAATTTCATAGACAAGCATATAGATATACAGGAATGGTTTTATATACAAAAGGAATGGAACATTGAGAAAGTATCCCAACCCAGTCCAGTTCAAGTCATAAGTCCCATATTAGCCCATATGCCTGATACCACTCTATAATGCCTCCTTCCAACTTACAAAGTCAGTGGGTGCAGAATCCTGTCGCTGGCAAGGGTCTCCCCATGGCTCCTCACTTCTAGGGCTCAGGGTCCATCAAGAGCATCCTCTGGTGGCAGAAGCAACTCATTGGTGGCAGGGTTCTCCACGTGGTCTCTCCAGCTTCAGAGGTCTGTTTCCATCAGGGCCATGCAGTGTGGCTTCTCCTCCGGCTCCCCAGATGCTGTCATGTTGTCTTGTCTGTGATTCATCATTTCTCAGACTAACTGCCAAGAACTCGGAGATAGCTTCTCATCTCCACGAGGGAAATATCGTCAGATTTCCCAGACATATCAGGAGAAAGGTATGCCCACGCAGAAGCCTCATTGGCTATTTCCAGATTAACAGGTTAGACTCCACTCCTACATCGGAATCATAACAGCAACAAAAATTATGAAAAAACTATTTGGGAAGTATTTGAAAAACAGGAGTCTCTGTATCCAGTAGAAAAGTCATGCTTGTGTAAGATTGCTAAATCTGGTTTATGATGAATTAGCTTTCCACAGAACCAAAAACTAACTAAACACCACCAATGCAGCTTTGCATCAAGCTATAAAATATTAACATTGTAAACATTACTTGTTACTCTATGTGCTTTCAAGCTATCAAATCTTTGTTTATTATGGATTTTGTGCCAATACATTTTTGTTCTGGAGTACAAAATGAGAATCAAGCAGGCTTAACAGCATATAAATACACATTTTTAACATAGTTATCATATTGCACTTTTGGAATTTTCAGCCCCAAAGCTTCACATATTGGCTTACTACCTCCCGCCGCCCCACCCCGCCCCCCATGTACTGGTCTAGGATTTTGTTGCAATACTTTCCATTGCTCTGTCCTGCCCAGTTACTAACTCACTTCCATCTTACCCCCACATTTGCCTTCTGTTTCAATTACCTTTAAAAAGGAGAAGTGACACTTTTGTTTGGAAATTTCTTTTCTTTTTTTTTTGGAATGAGAATTTCTTTCCTTTTTGGGGGGCATCACTGCCTTCTGGGGGAGTGGGAGGCCCAGCGAGAATTTCTTAAATGTGCAGGTTGTTGTGTAAAAAATCATGATAAATGATGAGCAAGAAAAGGGTGTTTCCCAGAACAGCTTTCAGAATGAAACATTGCTTCCTGTTTCTGGGGAATAATTGACTTGTTGACAATGAGTATTCTATGGGTGAAAGGGATCATATAATAAAGCTAATTATTTTTCTAACAATGCAATCAATGTACAAAAGTGAGCCTAAACTCTAACGTGAGAAAACCTAAAATAGGCCCTCTGTCCTTGTGGGAAAGTTCAGAGTCCCAATGGAAAGAAAACCAAAAAGTTGGAATATTGGCTACCTTGCTTTAGAGAAGTATTTCATCGTAAGCAATCCTAAAATTCCAGCATCTGGTCAATTTCAATTTGAGGGAAACATGATTCTGGCTTCGTGTGTGTGTATGTGTGTGTGTGTGTGTGTGTGTGTGTGTGTGTGTACACACGCACGGTCAGAGTAACATTTCAGCCCTACCTGTGAAAAGAACTCTAAATCATTCTGAACAGGTCCTTCTGCGGGCAGCAAACCCTGTACTCATTCCTCCAAGTACATTATACTAAGACAGCATACTACCGTTCTTATGGGGATTCAGATTTGTCTGTTCCTTTAGTAGAAAAAGGAGTCTTATAAATACAGTGGTTGAAGAGACCACCAACCACTTCATTGGAAAAAGATGTGACAACAGAAGTCTGCAAAAATTACAGCCTTAAAAACCTATGGAGACGTTTCCATCTGTCTGCCCCAGTTACAAGAGAGATCAAGGCAGGGAGGTCGCTTCTGCTGTTGTTGAGGCAGTTCTGACTTGAAGGGACCCACTGAACTACAGAATGGCACACGGGCCAGCACTGCACCATCCTCACAACTGCATCATTCTCACGTTTGAGCCCACTGTGTCAGCCAATGTGCCAGCCTTGCTTTTCCAGGTCTTGTCTCTGTTCCACTGCCCCTCTACCAAATGTGATGTCCTTCTCCAGGACTGACTTCTCCTGATGGCATGTCTTAAGAATCTGAGACAAAGTCTTGCCCTTCTCACCTTGAAAGTATAGTCTAGTTGTGTTTCTCGCAAGACAGATTTGCTTTGTCTTTTGGTAGTCCAAGTACTTTCAATATTTTTCTCCAGCACCATAACTCAAATGCATCGGTTCATTTTTGGTCTTCTCTACTGCACGTACAACTTTCACATGCGGCAACTGAAAGTTATCCCTATAATATAGCTATCTATTCCTCTAGTATTCATGAAGAACATTCTTTGTGTGTGTGTGTTTTCTAAATATATACAAAATTTCAACATCTTTCATTTAGAATGTACTTGAAGGTGTCTGTAGTTTTTTTGAGGCTGAGGCACTTGTGCATACTTAAAATTATTTGCTTGTTGGTGCTAATTTTCATCATGTATATAAGAAACTTCAAGCCAAACTCACTTCCAAAGAGTCAATGCTGACTTATTATGACTCTACAACTCAGAGCATAAATGCCCTTGTGAGTTTCCAAACTGTAATTCTTTTATGGGGTGGGGGTGTCTTTCTTTTGAGGATCACAGCCCCACGTGTAACCACTATGACACCTGTGTCTCTTCCATCATACAGAATCTATCTAAATCATTTAAGCTGTCACAACAAGTTGTGCTCCTCTCGTGTGGTTAAGAAGATTTGAGAATTAAAAGAGATAATATACAGAGACTATTGTAGAGGGCCAAACACTGAGAAAATACTGTGCAAATGATAGCTTTTGTGTCTTCTGTTTTTATTTCTGTCCTAGGTTGAGAATATATTTGAAATAAACTATAAACATCCTGTCAACGGATGCACTTATATTCTTGAGTACATCCAATATTTACACATACATACATACACACACCCAAAGGAGCACTGGTGGTACTGTCTGGTAATTGTTAACCTGCTTGCAAACCCCAAAATTGATGGGTCAAATCCATCAAATGCTTTATTGATGAAAAGAGAGGCTGTGTACAGTCTTGGAAACCCTATCTATGGGCCATTATGAGTTAGGATTGACCATATAGTGGGTGAGTGAGCAAAACTCACTTCAATTTGTAGAATCTGCTTGGCCAATTGAATCCTCTCTTTAGAAACTAATAATTTCCAACTTTAGATTATCTTTGAGATTTAGGTGAAGACAATGGAAGGTTGATAAGGAGTTTTGATTTTTCTTTTGACTATTTTAGATCTAGCATTAATCTAGCAGGTCTTTACAGGGTCTATGTGTGGTCATCTGGAATCTGGACCTGAGATTATGGGGAATAATCCTGACTTTTAGTAGCCATGAGAATGTTGAATATCATTTTCATGGTCCATTCCATAATTTGAAATAATAGCAAATTATTTCATGCTATACACCTGAGGAGTATGTGGTAAATAGTAGATGAAAGTGTTTTTCATAAATTGCAAGCTACCAAATAAATGCAATTGTTTTTTCAACCTCAAAGCAGACAATACTTTTTAATTATTGGGCTCCTACAACTCCCTTGTGCATCTCATTCCTAGTGGATTTAGGACATACAGCCAGGACAGCACTGTCCCAGTGAGAGCTCTCAACGGTTTTCACAATGACCTTTGGGGGAAAAAAACACATAGAAAGGGTGGAAGATGCTTTCTGTCATTGTAGAGAACTGCAGAAAAGGAAATGAATGTTCTTATTCTGTAGTTAAAGTTCAAAACCAGAGAGAACTTCTTGAACAACCTACTTGACAATTTCTGGGTTTTCCTGGACAGATGGCAACAAGAAATAGCTGGCCTCATCTACCTGGTTGGGTTATTTCAAGAAAATGGATACCCTCAAAGAAGTACAGAGGATTTTCACACAGTATAATCATAGATTTAACTAGAAAATTGAGGGAAGATGGAAAGTTGAAGAGAGATTTTTTTTCCCACAGGATGACCATTTTTAGTGACTGAATTGCCCATCTCTTGAGCAGTTTCATGTTAGTGAAGCCATAAGTTTAGTCTTTTGAGTAAGTACAGAAAATATTTTTTAAAAATTTTGGTTTTATCCAACTTGCTTTGGTATCATTATGTATTGTCTGGGAAAATAAATTGCTTTGAATGAGAGAGAGGAAGAACCTTGTTCTCCGTTTTTATTTATCACTTCAATGAAATGTGATACATTGAAAGAGATGTCCTGGAAGTGATAGCAATTAGATCACTTACACACACACATGGAGATATCTGTAAATTTTGGGCTCTGCTATTCATGTAATGCTTTATCAAGAAAACAATGCTTCATTCATCATCACTGGCTAGTTAGTAACAAGCCAGCAAATAACCAAGCCAATATCCTTGCACCTTATTGTTGTATT
The DNA here is from genome assembly GCA_004026705.1 of Nesogale talazaci. NCBI lineage: Eukaryota > Metazoa > Chordata > Mammalia > Afrosoricida > Tenrecidae > Nesogale > Nesogale talazaci. The sequence goes on from PVJH01030987.1 coordinate 11,022, forward strand.
TTTTGTCTAAACATGTTTTTATCATACTCTGTCAGACATCAGAAAAATTAGGATTTTACTTTACTCTGAAAATGGAGACACTGTGTGTAATCGAATTTCAGGGAATGGTACTATAAATAAATATATAGAGAACAAGTGTAACCAAACTTTCATGGTTAATTAAAAAAGGGAAGAAGAGAAAAATGGAATGGTAGAAGAATACCTTGTTAGAGGAGGATAAAAATAAGATCACAATGCTCCTTGGAGATTAAATGTGTGTCTTTAAATCATTTGTGGATAAAGGAGAATAAATGTGGGAAGAGTGAAAGGATAAAGGAAGCAAGAGTTGCTTGATTTTGCTGAGTGTTTGGAGAATTATAGGATGATCCCACACCCCGTTTTCTGCTTTTTCGTTCATGTGTCCAGCAATGAGTCCATAGTTAGACTCCTGTTTTACTCCGAGATGGTCAGTGTCTCTTCTTAGAGGGCAGTCTGTAAATTATCAGGCAACACTTTAGCAAATATTTTGCTGAGAGATGCCTTAATAGTGAGGGGGTGCTGAGCCAGAGAGCACCAGGCCTTTCCACAATGGAACGAAAGTATGTGACCAATGAGACAATGTTGGTAATGGGACAGAATTCAGGGTGAATATCCTCATCCTCCAAAGAACTCGTTGGCAAGGGAACTTGGAAGAAGATGCTAAAGGTGTACACACTGGCATGCTCATTTTCTGTGCCTAGGACAGCAAGCTGTGAAAGTAAAATCCTGAGTTTATACACGGCAACAAAAAGATTCAGACACAGAAAAGGAACTTCATAAAAGAAACAGTCCTAGAACACTTTAAAATCAACTAGTACCACAAAATGCAACAATTGATTGATTTTTCAAGTGCTATTCATAATTTACTCTATATCAAGACTTCTTTTCTCCTACTTGTTATGTAGTACTGCATTGCTTGTATGTATATTCTACATTTTGTTTATCTATTCATCTGTTGATGGACATTTCTGTTTTTTCCACATCTTAGTTATTGTGAAAAGTGCTACAATGTATGGAGTTGCAAGTCTCTGAGTCTCAACTTTCACGTCTTTGGGTATATGCCAGAAGAGAAATTATTGGGTTATATTTAGCCCAGCTTTTTGATTCTTAAAGAGCAGTCACTGTTTTTCACAACAGCTATGCTATTTTATATTCTCACCAACAGTGAATAGCGGTTCCAATCACTACACTACACATCTTTACCAACACTTGTTGTTTTCTCTTTTGTTTCTCTAAATCTCATTCATGCTACTGAAAGTGGAATAATATCTCATTATAGTTTTGATTAGTATCTCTCTGCTGCTTAATTATATTTGAAAATCTTGTGTTTGGTGGCCATAAAGAATATCCTCTTTCATGAAATGTCTATTCAAGTCCTTCGTTCATGTTTTATTCAGTTACTTGTCTTTTTTGTTTTCAAAGTTTATGTATGTGATTTATCTTTCGGCTATTAGATTTTTGTCAGATACATGGTGTCTGATTATACTCTGTCTCTAATTTTGCTACCTAATTTTCAATCTGACTCTTCTGGTCACACCATATTGCAACTCAACTGGAATGACTAACTTGCCTGACCATTACAGACAGAAGATTCTGAAGAGCTCACTCATTGAAGACTTCACAACACATCAATATATTTTGAGGACACATATATTTACCAATCTTCTTTCGAGGCTTAAATACTGAATGTGAGTATCTTTTTAATTGAGCCATTTTAAAATGTATTATTCCTGAATGAAATATATAAACATGTAAATTGAAATAGATTAAAATTTAGGCTATGTTTCAGACAATAAGATTCAGCATATGATACAAATATAACATAGTCCCTGAAATTTTGCTCATAGGAGAGCTATTAGCAAGATGACCTGACTTAGGCATGACATTGCCTAGACCTTTATCATCTGTATAGTTGGCACCATCAGTTGATACATGAAGAGAAGGGAAGTGTAAGGAAAAGAGTTCAACAAAAACTTATGAATTCTCTTTTTGCCCCCACCCTCTTTTTTTTTTCATCTAGGGTTTATTCTCTCACCTACTAAGGCTGTGGCATGGAGAAAACAAATGATTCTTTGAATATGGAGTTCATCCTCTTGGGCCTCTTTCCTGGTATGAAACACCTCAGCTTCCTTGTCTCTGCAATTCTTCTGATATACATCGTGGCTCTCACTGCAAACTCTGTCCTCATTCTCCTGATTTTTGTGGATTCTCATCTCCACACACCCATGTACTTCCTGCTCAGCCAGCTGGCTCTCGTGGACCTGGCATTAATCTCTAGCACTGTACCCAAGATGGCAACTGACTTCTTCTCAGGGAAGAGAAGCATCTCACGTGTAGCCTGTGGAACTCAGATCTTCTTCTCTATGACAACAGCAATCGCTGAATGTATCCTAATCACCCTCATGTCTTATGATCGGTATGTAGCCATCTGCAACCCTCTGAGATATGCCCTCATCATGAACCACAGAGTCTGTCTGCAGATGGCTGCCTTCTCCTGGGCTGGGGGTGCCCTTACATCATTGGCACACACAGCTTATGCCCTGCATTTTCCCACCTGTGGTTCCAGAGAAATTTCCCATTTCCTCTGTGAAATCATGGCCATCCTAAAGTTGGTCTGTGAGGATATCTCAGCCTATGAGAAAGCCATGGTGATGACAAGCACTGTGGTACTCCTCATTCCTTTGTCCCTTATCCTGTCCTCTTATGTGTTTATCTTCTTTGCTGTCCTCCGTATGAACTCTTCGGAGGGCAAGAACAAAGCCATGGCTACCTGCTCGTCCCACTTGACTGTTGTAAGCCTCTACTTTGGTTCAGGCATGCTGGTCTACATGAGACCTAGTTCTTACCATAGTCCCAAGCTTGACCACATTCTCTTTATGCTTGATGTCATCCTCATTCCTGTAATGAACCCCCTTATCTATAGCTTCAGAAACAAAGAGGTGGTAAATGCTCTGAAAAAGGTGTTGGGGTGCTACTTACCCTAGGCCTAGATTAGCTGTACATTATACATGATAGTCACTAGGTTCGCTTCAGTTTAAAAGAGCCTTGCTTTTAACTCAACATGTCCATTGTGATCCTACCATTCTTGAAATTGTAATGGAACTACTAACCCCATGGATTCTGTCCATATATGAAATGGACTTCAAAAAGGTTTGGAAAAAATTTGAAACTCCCTATGTATTAAAATGTGTATACTATGCTGATCTTCTTTCATACTTCCTTGAGACTTAGGCTAGGTCCTCTGATTCTGAGCCTCCAGGAGTTAGGTGCTCAGAGGGTGTTGGTGATGGTGTTGCTGATATTAGTGCATGTGTTGATGGTGATGGTGTCAATGGTCTTGGTGAAGGTGGTGGTGGTGGAGGTCATAGTGATGGTACAGGTAGAGTTTGATGGTGATGTTCTTATGGTTCATGATGTTTCACCACAGATGGTAACTGAACCAACTCTGCTGTATTCAATCACAGAGCAGAATGTGTATCAAGTTCACTCTTTGAAAGAGGTTTGCCACTGCTATAAATTCAGAAATGTCCCACCCTCCAAAAATCCCTAAGGGAAGATAAAATCATAACTGGGTTCTTCGTTTCCAATCATAAAAATGAAGGGACTAACTCAAGTTATCTTTAAGCTCTTTTATAAACCTAGGTAAAAGCTGAATTCAATTATTCTATTTTAAATATTACTATTTTACTAGATATTTGGTTGCATGGAGGAGTCCTCAATTCCCAAAAGTGCATATATAGAGATTTCATTTTAGTATAAAATATTACTATTTTTAAAAATTTAAATCATTTTATTGGGGCATCATCCAACTCTGATTATGATCAATACATATATCAGTTGTATGCAGTCCACATTTGCACCTTTTTTGCCATCATCATTCTTGAACCATCCTCCTTCCACTTCGGCCCCCAGTATCAGCTTCCCATAATTCCCCTTCTCCCCACTCCTCCTTCCCCATGAACCCTTAATAATTTACAAATGATCGTTATTTTGTCATATCTTACACTGTCTGATGAGTCCCTTCTCCCACTTCCCTGTTGTCTGTACTCCAGGGAGGAGGCTGTATGTAGATCCCTGTAATTGTTTCCTCCTTTCTAGTCAACCTACCCTCCACCCACCCAGTATCACCACTTTCACCTTTGGTTCTGAATGGATCCTCTGTTCTGAATTCCCCATGTTTCCGGCTCCTCTCTGTACCAGTGTACAATCCCTGGACTAGCTGCATTTGTAAGGTAGAATTGGGTTCATGATAGTGGGGGGGGGCAGGAAGAAAGCTTTAAAGAACTAGAGGAAAGTTGCACATTTCACTGTTGCTAGAATGCACCTTGTCTGGCTCGTCTCCTCCCTGCAACCCCTCTGTAAGGGGATGTCATAAAGCATTATTTTTATGAATACAAAGCCAGCTCAGATTTAATGGAAACAATCAGTCAAATCACTATAATTAAAGTGAGCTTTTTTCATTGTTCTGGAATTTTAGTGCCCTTTTCTATGAAATTTTCTAGGAGTAACATTTACATTTCATCAGAAAGGAAAATAGAATGAAGATAGCTGTGCCTACAAATGCGAAAATATTTCTGTGCTAAATTCTAATAGAGTGAAAACATAAGAGCTGCAGTGAAACCCAAGGAATTTAGTAAAACAAACAAAATAAACTTTCTGCCATTTAGTTAATTCTCATTAATGGATGTTGGTTTCCAACATGATAACTCTAATGGCGTCTTTCCCCCCTGGCGTTCCTGGTAGTCTTGAACTGCAGACATTGCGAATAGAATCCTGATGGGCAACCACTCTGCCAGTAGAGCTCCTCTTTCCTCCTAAATTACTACTTTATCCATCACATTTTAAGTGATGTGGATGCTTGATTGGATGTGCAATAGGGAATGCTATTTAGCAATCAGAGATAGAGATTAGGAATAAATAATTTGACTGAATAAGTGTTAAAATATAAAAAGGAATAGGCAATTGAAGATGTATATGTTACACTCAAATCGCTGAACAGAAAGATTAATTTTTAATTCACTGGAGATTATATGGAAGAAGTATTTTTACTTAGACTATGGAAAGATAAAATGTTATGAGACATTCCTCATGTCAGTAATTAGTGTGAATCATCTGTGCAAGGCAGAAATTTGTTCAATCAGAGTTATTGTAGAAAGAGCTGGCATGGGCCGTATCTCAAGAGTCATTGACAATGGTTGCGTGGATAGATGCAAAGACATGTAACTTCTTTCATAAGCATTTACTCTTGTATCAGCAGTCCAGTGTGAGTTTTTGGTCCAGTGTGCACTTCTGTGCACTCCAGTCTCTCCCCTGCTTCAATATTCTCTTAACACTAAATAAAGCAAGAGTTAGGGTGGTTTAGAAATGCTCTATCCACCAGGTTAAAAATATACTTCACTTGAAGGAGTAGAATTTTGTTTCAGTAAAGTTGTGCACCACAGGTTGGGCATGGCTTTATAATCCTATGTATTACTTCTGATTCATAACAGTTAGCCCCCTCCCCACATTCAGGATGTAGGGCATCACAAGTGGGATGGAGCAGAGGGGGCCTGCTTATATGGGAATTGAGATGGGGAGGAAGTGAGGTCTATAAGTTTCTAATAGAGTCTGTTGGCTTCACCCAAACAAATATTTTAAGTACCACTCTTCTGTCGGCAAGAACAAAATGAGTCAGAAATGCTTTTCTTTGTAATTTTTTTTGTGCTCATCACTGCCCTCTGGTGGTCATTGGAGAGATCCAGTGCTGCTCCTGAAAGCTGCTGCTGGATTTGAACCACCAAGCCCGCGGCTGCAGTCCCGGACTCAACCACTGATGCCACCGGGGCTCAGCCCTCTTGGCAATTTTTTTAAGAGGGAAAAAGATTGAAAAGTCTTCCGGGACAGCACTCGTTCTTCTATTCCCTGTTGCTTGTAGCAGCTCAGAACACTAATCCAAGGGGAAACAGTCCAGACAAGAAGGGAGCATAACCAAGTCAGCCGAGTGCCCATCAAAACTAGGCCTTGTCCAAGTTCCTCACCATGGAAATCCTACACTCATGGTGGATACCTCTTGTTCTAATGTACTTGGAAATCTTCCAATAGGAGTGGCTAAATAGGAAAAATAATGAATTAGTGTAATCATATTCCATACAGTTGAAAACTGAAGTGACAAACTTCAGAAGACAAAGCGGGTATGATACTAAGTGAAGGATTTGTGACAGAGCAGGAGCGTGTGGAATGGAAAATGATTCTTCTCTTTTCTTAGATGGTGATTTCTTTGGAGGAAGTAATCACTGACAGATTTTTGTATGACTAATCCCTCACCAATACAGAATATTTCTCTTCTCACCTATGTGCCAGTTCCTGAGTTTACTGAACTTAAAATGTTACTTTGTGTGAAAACTGAAAGTACAAGGAATCATTTATTGCCCTTCTCCTACAGTGAAGAATTAGAAGCCAACATCATCTCTATTAAACCACAGGTCATTATTAAAATCTAGAAATAAAATCAGACCTAAATCTGCTTTAACCCAACAGTGGTAGTTTCTGTTTATGCTTCCCTTTCCTTATATGAGTGGGTTAGGTTCTACCTCACTAGGCATTTTTGTTACCTTTGGGTAAAAGGTGATTTCTGAGTTAGGACTGCACACTTTGGATGACTCACATTTGCCCTTTCATTTTATGACAATTTGATTTCAGTTTGAAACAGCTGAACTAATTCTATTGAACAACAATCAACCCAATAAGAATGAATTTATTTTATCATGATCACCTTCATTTGATGGAAGTGCAGCTTTTAAATCATTGCAAAAGCTTCCAGCTATTTCTTACACTAAAATAAGACTAGATAAGAACCATAAACACTTAACCCAAGTAATTTAAACATTCTCCTAGACACAGGAATATATCTTGTTCATAAAATATATATGAATGCTGGGTACTATCTGTAATTAAATTATTTTTCCTTTCTCAAACCACACACTGTTTTGTCCCAAATTTCGGAGTATTTAGAACACCTTCATTTAGCTATCTTGGTTTGGCTTACAATTATTATTTCAATGAAATTGTAGAGGCTAAAAACATTTTCAACCCTTTGTGTGTGATCATTGTGAAATTATGCTCCTGTTCTTATACATGTGATTAATCAGATCAGAAACAAATCTATAGTCAGAAAAGCAGAAGGACACCCATAACATTTAAAAATGCTGCAAAATCACCTAATCTAAGACAAATAAAGCTCCTGTCTCCATGTAATCCTCACAGCATTAGGGATCAAATATTTGAGGGAATATTTGAGGATCTAGAAACAATGGCCTAAAACTTTCTGAATATTGGAGAATGAAAGCATATAAGAAACCTACAGTAAAAGAAAGCAAAGTGTGCATATTATAGTCTGTGCATGATCTTAGCCAAAAGGCTGAGAAATGATCAATATTACGGTCTGTCAATAGTCATCGAAATTTCAAGTGGCCTCTCTTTATCTTTTCTGCTCAGTTATTTATTCTCTACATTTATTCATCTCTGAGCATCACTGTCTGTACGTGTGATTATTTCTTCATCTCAGGTCTCCTATGTATTTCTTTTCCTTCCCCCGAAACATTTTATTCTCTATATACTTTTCCTCATCTCTCTTCCCTTCTTCTTGGTCTCTTATTGATCCTTACATTATTTTGTCATGTACAGTAGAACAAATGAAGAATGAATCTAAGAAAATTGAGAACTGTCAACATGAAGCTTGTGGATAGACCTTACCAGATGATACAGAGGAAGCAAATAGACTGCATCTGTGGAAACAGATGATTGGAAGCTCAATATCACTCAAGGGCATAAAAATGGATATGCTTAGCATTAGTGAGCTAAACGTATCAGTAACGATGCTTGAGAAAGACACAATTGTATGCTCTGCTATGCTCAGAATGACAAATTGAAGTGGAATGGCATCAGACTTTTTGTCCAAAAGATTATTTCTAGATCTCTTGTGAAATAGCACACTATCAGTGAAAAAAATAACATTCATACAGTTACCAGGAGACCAGTTATACTACTATTCAGATCAATGTACTAACCACTCATACGAAAAAGGGAGAATTGAAATAATTTTATTCATTTCTTAAAACTGATATTGATCAAACATGCATTGAAAGATGCATTGTTAATTATTGGTAATTAGAATGTGAAAGTTAGAAATATAATCCAGCTTTGTGATAGAAACGGCGCTACATGATAGAGATCACACGATAGAATTTTGAAAGGCCAAAAATGTCTTCATTGTTTTCTCAACAATATAAATGGCAAAGGTGCACATGAACCTCAATACATGGGAAACACAGAAATTAAATATACTACATTTGTGGAGAGAGATAACTAGGAGTTCAAGATATCTGTCTGAACAAGTCAATGGCTGATGGTGGATCAGGCACCAACTGGACATATGCAAATTGAAATGAAAGCTAATCTAAACATGCTCACAAGAGTCAATGTATGTCTTTGAGCATATTCTATCTGAATTTAGAGACCACATAAAGTATGCATTTGACCCAGTGAATACTAATGTATCAAAAATAATTGATCAGCATATATCTAATTTATGTAGTAGCATATGACCAGGAACCAGTGGTATTGAAACAAGAAGTCCTAACTGCAATGAAGGCATTTTGAAAAAATATTTCTCCAGGAATTGAAGGAATACAAATTGAGATACTTAAATCAACAGATATGATGGTGAAAAACTTTACCGGTAATATATGTCAAGAAATTTTGAAGATAATACCTGGCCAATTTACTGGAAGAGAGCGGTATTTGTGCTTATTCTAAAGGAATGTGATTCAACAGAATGAGGAAATTAATGAGTGATTTCATTTAATATTATACCATCAAGTTTTGATGAAGATATTTAAAAAGTGGTTGTAGCAATACATCTATGGGGAAATTAAAGAAGATGGATTGGAATGAGAGATTGTTAGATGATCAATAGTAGATTAATCTTGGCTAAAAATGGAGAATAGTAGAAAGATGTTTGCCCGTGTTTATTGACTATACAGAGTCTAGTGAGTGTGAAGATCACAAGAAATTATGACTGTCACCTAAAACAATGGGAATTCCAGGACACTTAATGGTGCTCACGGGAAACGTATAGACCAAGAGACATTAGGCTGAACAGAATAAAGGGACACTGCATGCTTAAAATATGAAAAATTTTGCATCAAGGTACATTGTTTCACAATAGTGATCAATCTGGGCAAGTTTCAGGGTTTCTTCTGATATCCATTTTGATTTTTTTCTTTCTTTCCTGCCTTTCTAATGATATTTTGCTTTCTTCATGAATGATGTTCTTTATGTCTTCCCATAGCTCATCAGGTTTCCTGTCAGCAGTGTTCACTGAGTCAAATCAGTTCTTATGTCGTTCTCAAGTTTCAAGTGGGATAGATTTTAATTTGGCTTTCATGGACTTGTTTCAATTTTATTCAGCTTCAGCCTGAACTTATGTATGAGCAATTGAAGATCTGTTCCACACTCAGTCCCTGGCTTTGTTTTAACTGCAGATTTATTGCCACCTTTTGTGTTGTTGAAAGTAGGTACTGGCAACTGAGAAGTCATTGGTCTTAGAAAATTCCATGGTGTGATCTCCAACTTTATTTCCATTACCTAGAAGATTTTTTCTTCCTACTGGTCTTTCCTCTTTGTTTCTAACTTCTGCATTCCAATCACCAATTATTGTCAAAACATCTTGCCTATATGGTTGATCAACATCAGACTGAAGACATTGGTAAACGTCTTCAATTTCTTCATCATTAGTTTTCATGGTTTATGCATAAATATGAATCATATTTTGATGATTGGATTTATGGATATAATCCTATTGCAGTCTGTATAACATTTTATAATATATCTTGAAATATATTTTTGTGGTAGATTAATTTTTTGTTTTTGGGGCATCACTGCCCTCTGGTGCTCGTGGGAGCTACCCAGTGCTGCTCCTAAGAGCTTCCGCAGGATTTGGACCACCAAGCCTGCAGGCCACAGTCCTGCACTCAACCACTTATGCCACCGGGGCTCAGTCCCTTGAAATATATTTTTGACGCACAATGCAATTCTGTTCCTCTTGAATGTGCCATTCACAGCATAGTAAATCATTTGATTTCATTGTTCAAAATATTCAATTTCCATTCATTTCAGCTCAATAATGCCTAGCATACTGATCTCTATACATTCTATTTCAGTTTCTGATGATTTCCAATTATATAGATTCAAACTTCGTACTTCATACTTTGGAAAATGATCCTGTCCCATTCCCCCAATTGTTCCTATGCTTGAGCCTTTGTGACTACACCAGCCACTATTTTTATATACCACATATTTGCAGTTGACTCCTACTTTATTTTATTTATTTTATTTTGACTCCTATTTTAAACCTCCGGTTTATACTATTACTCTGGGCCTGCTTCCTCAATGTATCCATTTATATGAGGATAGAAATTTCAAATGTGGCATGTGTAAAATTGAAGACTTGGCCCTGTACTTACACTCAAAAAAGCTTCTCCAAAAATCTTTGTTGATTGAGACCAACAATCATTATTTTTGGTCTGTGTATCATCATTGTCTAACAACTCACACATCTGATGTTATTCACTTTACCTGTAACATATATTCATAACTTTCCATCACCAGTGTCATAGATTAATTATTCATATTCTAAATGAATGCTTAAGACATCAACAAAACAGGAGAGCCAGGTGTTCTAAAGCAAAGACCACCAATAGCAAGGAGAAATGACATAAGGAGAAGTTAGTGCAACAGTGGACGGGAACTGGTGAGATACAAAATTAAACTGACAAGATTTTATATACGATATGAATTATGTCCTATTTTGCATTTTCTCTGACCCAGTTTAAGTTCACATTTAGTTTAAAGAGGCAGCATATGATCAAGAACCACAGTCCTCCAGGAAGAAGTCCAGCTGCACTTAAGGCACTAGCCAAAACCAAGGCTCTACAAATTGAAGGGATACCAAATGAATATTTAGTTAAGCACTGGAAGCACTCACTCATCTATGTCAAGTCATTTGGAAGACAATTATCTGGCTAACTGACTAGAAAAGGTCTGTATTTGTACCCATTTCAAAGAAAGATGACCTAACAGGATGCTGAAACAATAGAAAGATATCAAGGATATCTCACACAGGTAAAATTTTGCTGCAGTCGTCTAGTAAAAGTTGCAGCAGTGCTTTGACAGGGAGCTCAGAGCATGAGGCATAAACAGAAAAGGACAATGAACAAGGGATATTATTGCTGATGTCGGAAAGATCTTATGTGAATACAAAGAATAGCCAGAAAGATATTTGCTTGCCTTTTATTGATTATGCAGAGACATTCTACTGTGCAAATTGTAGCCAAACATGGATACCTTGGAGAAAAATGGGAATTCCTGAACACTTACTTGTACTCACAAGGAACTGTACAAGGACCAAGAAGCAGTGCTAGGACAGAACAAGGTGATACTTGCTGCTAAAACTCAAAGACTGCTGCCTTCATTATGGTTTACCACTGAATATGAGGAAAGCTAAAATCTGCACAATTGGAACAATAAACACCACGATAAATCGAAAAAGTTTTGCCATTGCTAAGGGTTTCATTTGACTGGATTCACAATCACTGCTCATGGCATCAGCAGTCAAGAAATCATATGCCATATTGCACTGGGCACAGACCGAGAAGGACGATGCACTTGAGTTAGGATGTAGAATAGTGAAAGCATCATGCGCTGCCACGAGAAGAAGCAAGTCTGTCTAGTAAGATGTGCAACCAGAACAATGGTGAGACCTCATTGTTCCCAGCCTCATGGCAGCATACTATAGGTCAGGCTGCTATTATAAACTGAAAGCCAGTTTGTGATAACTTGGAGTTAGAATCAGGGAATCTATTTCAGAATACAAAACGTATTATTATGTATACCATCTACCCACTGCTGTCCTATCCAGGCCTTCAGAGACTGTAGCGGTGTCATTAACCTTATCTTTCTCCTGTGGACTTGTGGGTTTGAACTGATGACCTGCAATTGGTGGTCCAACACATCATAGACTACCACCAGCGCTCCTCACTGCTATGGAATAGAAACTATTTTTTTTCAGGCAAATGGATTTTATTTTGCACAATCGAAAATTCACCTTTCACATTCAGTTTTTCTTTTTCACCTTACGTTTTTTAGATGCACATTTAGCCCTACCTAGTGAAACAAATTATACACAGTAGTGGAAAACCTGAACATTTTGGGTAAGTATTAATTGTACTGTCACCAGAGATCTGAGATGTGGTATTATTATGATGAGTCGTTTTAGGAAAGAGGTGCAACATCTTCAAAAAATGCCACTTTGTTGAACTAGTTCATTGCAGAACCTCCAAGTCATAAGTTTCCTTACTTGTGTATCAGGGTCAAGCTTTTCTGTTTACCCACAGAGAGGGATAGAGACCTTGTAGGAGAGAGTGGACCTGTCCCCATGAGGCAGGTCTGTTTCTGAGACTGTAGATATTTACAGAAGTAGACTGCCTCATCTTTCTCGTGAGGAGTCGATGGTAACTTCGAACTGCTGATCTTGTGGTTAGCAGTCGATTGCAGACCCCACTTGTCAAATGCATTTTCTGTTTTGATTGTTATCATCATGTATTTCTCTTTTTATTCTGTATATATGGTGGATTGCATTGATTATTTTGCAAATGTTGAACCATGATTTTTTGTTTTTGAAAATATTTTTAAATGCATTATCTTCCCAATAATTTTTTTGCCCTATAATTCACATATCATATGACTCAATATTTGAATCACGTCAAGAAGACTTGTGCAATCATCATTATAATCAGGTTGGGGACATTATCTCCATTCTTGCATTTTTTTCCCCTTTTCATTATTGTACTCTTACTCAGTATTTCCTCATCCCTGGCCCCTCTCAACATCTTCTCTGACATACCCCTGGAAACTGGGATGAACCATCATTTTGTAGTTGTTCTGAATGCCATTTGCTCATATATTGTTAGATTCTATTGGCCAGGATTTTGTTGAGAATTTTTGCATCTGTGTTCATAACTGATATTGGTTTGTAGTTTTCTATCTTTGTGGTGTTTTTGCCTGATTTTTATGTCAGCGTTATGCTTGATTCATAACATTACCTTGAAACAATTCTGTTCTTTTCTATATTCCAAAAT
>PVJH01030988.1:0-24215 GCA_004026705.1 Nesogale talazaci
GTTTATTAAATTATAATCAACAATATCAATAACATGGTTAACCAGTTCCTTATGATGATTCTTTTCAAGAAACTCTTTCTTAGGACCCATGTTGTTTTTATCTAAAAACTGTTCAAAATGCTACAAAAACTAAGAAAATTATAGCAAATGCATACAACAAAACTGCAAAAGCTTTAAAGAATGTGTACTAACAATGTCAACTACTACAGAGAAGTAACCGAAACATGAATTGCTTTTGTTTACAAAAGTCATGTGCATTGGGTTGGACGCTGATGCTTAGTTTGAGCTCCGCTGCAAAATGTTCTCAACATTTCACAGTGAAATCCAATTACGCTAAGTTGAGAATTAGGGTGCTACTGTACGGTCCTTAAAATTTCAAACTTGTAAATCTTTACAAAAGTTGGCCGCTATATCTTTTTTCTATTGAGTTGATAGTGATTTCAAACTTTTGACCCTTTGGTGAGCAGCTGAGTGCTTAAAAACTGTGTAACCAAGCCTCTTCACTTCAGCTCACAATATATGCCTGTGGGCTGGAGTTTGCTTTACATCGAACATATTCTTAAAAGATCTAAGACTGATGTGCTGGAAAATGATTAACAGCTGGTTTTCCAGGACAGGAGCACACTGATTCATAATACTTGCAAGTGTGTGCTATACATAGCTGACTTCAATCTATCAATAATACATCGCTGATTATGAAGCTAGAGAACATAAAATCAGTTGAACCATACTAGTGTGAGCCCTACCTCAAACATTACAATCTGAAAAATCCTAGCTGGAGACACCACTGCAGTTGAAGCTGACCCTTGACTGTCAAAAGATATTACACCTGAAATTCTTTTTTTTGGGGGGGGGCAATCACTGTCCTCTAGTGAGAGTGGGAGGCCCAGCCTTGCTCCTGGAGAGCTGCTGCTGGATTTGAATGGCCAAGCCAGTGGGCCGCAGTCCCGTACTCACCACTAAGCCACCAGGGCTCTGTCCATTACACCTGAATTTCTTATATGTCCTTGAATGGTCCCTTCCATTTACCCGTGGCTTGCTCCGTGGCTTGCTCAAGACAAAACTGCAGCACAAATCTCTGGTCATATTTATGCTATGGCAGTAGAATGATGTGCAGTTTATGGCGTCATCGTGCCTGAAGATCGTGCCAAGACATGTGCATCAGAGTTGTATCCTCTCATCTTATTCAATCTGTTTGCTGAACAAATAAACAGAATATCAGGGATTTGTGAAGAAGAGCTCAGTATAGGATTAGGGGAAGGTTTATTACACACCACCTATGATATGTGGCTAACACAACCATGCTTGTTGGAAGTGAGGAGGACAGGAAGCACAGACTGATGAAGACCAGGGATTCCAGCCTGCAAGATACAACTTAAAGCAAAGAAAACCAAAGTGCTCACCACTGGATCAATAGGCAACATCATGAAAAGAGAAGAAAGGTTAAAATTGTCAAGTTTTTCCTTTTGCTTCAATCTCCATTCACTGCTCATGAAAGTAGCATTCAAGAGATCAGACAAATTTGCATTGGTAAATCTGCTGCACATGACCAGTTTTAAAATTTTCAAAGGCAGGGACACTACTGTGAGGACTCAAGTGCACCTGGGCTCAAGCATCACAACAAATGTGAGACAGCACAGCATGGACAGTGTTTCTTTCTATTGTCCACAGGGTCGCGGTGAGCTGCCACTGACTGAGTGGCACTAAACCACATGGCATACCCCAAACTCCAGCCACTTATTTCTGAAAAAACTACTGACCTTTGTAGCTATTGACTAGTTATTCTTAGTAATCATATTGCTAATCATTAGCAATTGACATATTCACTTTCAATTTAAGCTTTTGGTTAGGTCAGGCTGACTAGAGAAGCAAATCCAGAAATAGTCATATATGTATAAGAGAAATATTTATATCAAGAAGTAATTATATTTTAAGAAATCATCCCAGCACAATCCAAATCAAGTACATAAGCCTGATACCAACCCCTCAAACCAATACTAGCCACAGATTTCTCTTCGGAAACATGCAGACACATGCAATGATGCACGATGGAGGAAGATCACAGATCGTGGGTGAAAATTCTTGTGGATCCAGTGGTGGAGGAAGCAATTCAGCATTGGGGGATAGGGGTGTCTCCAATGTGGTCTCTCCAGCTCTCTGAGTGTGGCTCTTCAACAGAAGTTGAAGCAGACAGAGGGGCTGCTGGTAGATCTCAGCAAGTGTCCATGTGACTAGTCAGCATGAAGATGAAGGGACATAGAGCAAGGAAGTGCCCCGAATCCTCAAGAGAAGACCATGCCCACAAGAAGACATCATTTAGCTGTAACCCGATTAACAGGCTTTACTCCACCCTTTCACTCTTAATTGATACCCTCAAGTTGACCCAAGATTAACTACCACGTTTATCAAATAAATAAACCTTATCAATATTAGTTATATTAGTACATTAATAAAATTCATTAGCTATTCTTCCTATATTTCAGGCATTGTCCAGAATTAGGCTTTTAGAGTTTTTATTTACTTCCAAAATTGTCAGAAAATGAAATGTATTAGATAACCCCTCATATATTACCTCAGGTCATTGCCTTAATTAAAAAAAAATCTTGTACAGAATAATAATTTCTTTAAAATGTTATTAGTAAGTTATGGCTTACAAATAGCACTTGAAGTATCTATGTTCAAAATGAAATTTTAATGTGCCCATACACATAGATGAAACTATTCAGATAAGATTTAGACATTCATTAACTCGTCAGACATATATTAACAATAAATGAATATTTTGACTAAAGCTCTGCTGTTAATGGGGGAGGGTGGAGGCAAATAAAACCTACTTTGTACTTAGAACATTTTGTGTCAACTTGAATTTTCTTGTAAGCGTAGGAGTGGAGTTCAACCCATCAATTAAGTCAAACCTTAATGATATCTCCTTAAGCCTGATTCTGTCTTCTAAAAAGAAATTGGGAACCTCCCTTTCTTTCTGCTTCTCTACCTTCTTGCCTGCTGGAACTCTTCCTGCCTCCAAAGGTGCCCCTTGTGGACCAATGACCCTGAAACCTGTCAGCACCTTCACATGTTTCTACCCACCATGGATCCACGGCACTCTGACCCCTCTGTCCTGCTTCCTGCTTCCCTCTTTTGTGTTCAGGACTGGAGCCATGTTAATCTGAGAGGGGATTTATGAACTAGCAACGGGTGTATGGACTTGAGTTGGACTGGGCTGGGCTGCCCTCTTGACATAGAATTCGTTTCTTGATATGAAGCTCTTACACACATAGGAGTGCTATAGATTTGCTTCTCTAAACGATCGAGCCTAACACACTGAGAAAGGATAAGCATTCATCAACATCTATGAACCTTGTTTCTTCAGCTGTCACATTTAACCATAACTATGTTCGATATAGCATTGTTTTGGAAAAATGAAGCATGCGTGAGTTATCAGAGGAATCCAAGGAGCCATATGCATGCCATACATTCATCATATTGCATTTAATTGGAACCTTTCATGTAATAGGTGCTCAACTAAAACTTCAGTAAGCAATCTCAAATGAAAGAGAAAAGTCAGGGAAAAGGGGAGTGCTGAATGAGAGAAAATTTAACTTTTTTCCTGGATTAATATGAAAGAGAAAATACAGGTAGTTTCTTTTATTTAATAAGAAATCTCCCCCTCAGGAAATGACACCCCTGCAGAAAAGGAGGCTAATGGCTGTAGGGAGAGAGGCTTTATGGCAGGTGGCCTGATAGTTCCTGCTGACCTGAGATCTTCTCCAAAGCAGAATTTCTATAATGAAGGGACAGGAACCAGTGTTGCTTCTAATTCAATTGTGGCCTTTTTGCAATTCTATTCCAATTCAATTGTGGTACAAGACATATGTAATTATAATAATGCTGAGATGACTCATGCCAGTAGGATAGTTTTATAACTAATTGCCTCATTACTTATGAGCAGGGAAGACAACAAAAATATTATTTCTTTACAAATTTAGATTGTGAAAATAGAATTAACAGATAATGAAAATTCCCCAGGATCTTTTGAAGTCCTTTAAGTATTTTAATCCTAAAAAAATAACAGTTTGGCAAATGGACCTTACAGTTTGGATTTTAGGAAGTCAGTTTCAGGGTTGAAATTTGACACCATGGGTATCCACAATTGAAGATCTTCAACTTCTTTTTCTTTCTGAGACTTTATCAGAAAGACACATTGGCAAGTTCTCCCTTTTACAATTTTCTGTGCAGATATGACATTGGACTACAGGCTTCAGTAGCACTATTTAAAGCATTATTAAATAGCCGTAACCTGTAATTTTAAAAGGCATAAACCATCCAGATAGACTTGCTTTACTTTCTTCATAAAAGCCCATAGCTTACTATCCCTTTTCATTTTAATTTGGCTCTTCGCTTCCCAATTAAAACACCCAATCCAATGAGCTGGATTATATTTCTGCTACTTGCTTCTGACCATCATTCAAGTCTGCTTCCTCTCTGGCAAAAATTCCTCTCTGGATTCTTTCACATCCACATAGCCTCCTCTTCTATCGTCCACTCATCTTTTTATTTCATGTGAAGAAATCATTTTCCTTTTCTTTCAGTTATAATTTTCTAGCACATTATAGGATGTTTCTCTGTTCCAGTAACTCAGAAGCCAAACTCACCACCAACTCAATGCCAATTCATAGCGCATTAAAGGACAGACTAAACCTACTCCTGGGGCTGTCCGAGACTGTCACTCTTTACTGAAACTGAGAGCCCCATCTATTCTCCCTCAGAGAGACTGGCAGGTCCTTCTGGCTGACCTTGTGTTTTCTGGCCCAAGGCAAGACCTCCATCCACCATGGCCCCTTGAAGTTGGAATAGACCCAAGTAAATCACAGAAGATCAGCATGTGCACATATACTTACAGTTTTATTTTAACTTTTCAAGTTTTGTCTACCCTCTCTTGCCCCAAACAACAGATTTCCATGTGATTTTGTTTTTCACTCACTGTGGGATATTTCCCTCTAACTATGTGCTGTTACCTGTAATTTCAAGTGACCCAGACTGAGCTCATTGTATGCTTCCAAAGACAATTTCCTGTCTATCTTTGTAGCTTTTCATGAGCATTATTTCAGTCACCCAAGAGATAAAATGTAGCTATAAGAAATTTGAATGTAGGGAAAACAAAATTTAGTAAGAAAACCACTATTTGTCTTGTACTCTGAGTGAAAAAATTATTACCTCCCCTTTCCCATGTAATTATATTATTATAATCCAATCTCAGTTGTCCCCAACACTCACTTCTGTATTTGTACTGGATATTTATATTTCTCATTGTGTTATCATTTTTCCAGTCATTTTTTTGCTTCCATATGAACTAACATTTCTCTAATTACTCAACTTCCCCTAGTTTATCAAAAGATTCTCTATGAATTCTAGAGCAAGTCAAATTTTGTATGCCAGGTTGTGGAGTACCCTACACTCTATTCCTTCCTATTTCCCCTGACTTTATTTCAACCAAATTCTCAAGTATATGTCTTCCATTACTGCTGGAAGGATGATTTTCAAATTCCTTGGGAAGTATTATCTTAATGTCTATTATAAGTTTACATTATAAAGTCATCAGAAAATCATGCCAATTGCTCCATAATTCAGGCTCCTTAGAGAATTCTTCATTAGTTTCTGAGACTTGAAAACAACACTCTGATAAATGAAGTGGATATGTCTCAATATAGACAATATAGGACAGATTGAGGACATAAAATTGAAGGGGAATATATAGGCATTTATAAATTCAGGGTAAAAAATTTTTGCAGGGCTGTCTAGGCACTTTGTACAAGATATGAATAATGCTGTTCTTCTGGGGAAGCTATCTACATAACAGATAAATGATCAACAGTCTGGTGGTTAGGAGCTAGAAAGCTGTTTCAACTCATAATCACCCTTTGTTAGAGAAAGAAACAGTGACTAATCATGTGACAGCCTAATCAGCTTTTCTTTGTTGGAATACATTGTGGCAGTCACCACCTGCATGCTTGTTGTTGTTTTTCCCTTGTTTTGCCATACCTCTACTTTCCCAAGCATGAAATCCTTATAGACTGGTGCCTGCTGATACCATGACCAAAGTAGGTAAAGCAGGGTCTTGCCATCTTGGCTGCTGAGGAGCGCTGTGCTTGGCTTACTCATTCTCTTGGTAGTCCAGGGTCTCTAACTTCAGAACCCAACGCATGGCCACAGAGTCAATGCTGACATATAGCACCCGCCTGTGGGTTTCGAGTCTGGATTGTTTATGGGGTAGAAATCCCAGGGTTTCTCCCGCAGAGCTGCTGGTGGTTTCCAAGTGCCAGTCATGCAGATTGCACCCTAATATGTAACCACCACCCCACCAGGCCTCCTAGGCCACGTGATGCATTCAGTATTCACTGACAACACTCTCCTTGGAAGTCATTAACCCTTTGTCCTTCCTCATCTGTTTGTTGTCCACCTTCCACATGCATATGGAGTCACTTAATAGATCATGACTTGCATCAGGTGCATCTTATTCCTACAGGTGACCTCCTTGCTCTTTCATACTTTAAATGGGTCTTTGCAGCACATTTTCCCAGTGACATTGATTGATATCTTAACTGGTACTTCCAATGCCTTTGACTGTGGATCCAAGTATAATCATTGACAACTTAGAAATTCTGTCGTGGTCTTGCCTTCTGGTCCAGCTGTGAGGATTTTTGTTTTCTTGAGGTTGAATTTACATCCATACTAAAGGCTGCAGTTTTGCCATCAGCGAGTTTTTTCAGTCCTCTTCACTTTGTGCAAGCGTGTGTCATCTGCATACTGCAGATTGTTAATGAGGATTTTCTCTTATCTTGATGCCATGCACTTCTTTATATGTCCTAGTTATTAGATTATTTGCTGAGAATACAAATTCAATAAGTGTGCAGAAAGGAAAAAACCCTGATATACATCTTTCCTCATTTTAGACCACACAATATCTTCTTGGTCTGGTCAAGCAGCCTAATATTTGAGGTCTAATTTCCATACAAGCACAGTTTAATTGTTCTGGAATTCCCATGCTTACAATGTTACCCATGACTTGTTATAATCCACACAGTTAAATGCCTTTGTACAATCAATAAAACAGAAGTCAATAACTTTCTGATATCCTCTGCTTTCAACCAAGGTCTAGGTGACATTTGTGTCCTTCATCACACATTCTCATCTGAATCTATATGAATTTCTAACCTCTTCTTCAACTATTATTGATTTATCCTCAACAAAACTTTGCTTCTATGAGATATTAAGACTAGTATTTAGTAATTTTTACATTCTGCTGGGTCACCTTTCTTTGAATTGGATATGATATTGATTCCTTCCACTATGTGGGCCATGTAGTTCTGCTTTTGAAATTTCTTGGCCTAGACAAGAACCTCAAGTGCTACATCCATTTGGGGAAGTAATTCACTGACTGGGTTTTTCATTGTTTCCTGGAGCCTTCCATTTCTCCAATGCCATCAATATAGCTTGGACTTCTTTCAATGCTATCGTTTCTTGATCAGATACTACCTCATAGAACGGTTGAACATTGATCAATCATTTGGGTGTAATGACTCTGTTTATTTGTTCCATCTTATTTTGATGCTTCCTCAGTTGTTCAATAATTTGCCCAACTAACTCAACAATATAAGCCACATTGATAAAATCAATCTTCAGGCAGAGCAGCATTCAAATATTTTTCTAGTATAATACCTATTTTTGCTTATGAAATAAATATTTGTGGATCCAAATGATATTTTAAAATATAAAATGTAATGCAATGCAAAGCAACACAAAATTTGAGTTCATTGCTCAGTAAAATTTTATTTATGCATTTCCAGAATATGATATAAGATTTTTAGTAAGTGATATCATGAAATCTGGTATACTCATGGAGATGTCATGTTCCCTTTTCCAAAGTTGAGGCTCTCTGTTCATATACAGATATGCAACCTTGGTGAACCCTAAAGAATGATCTGAGTCAGAAGTGCTAACATCGCAGTGGGTTTATGAACAACTGGCTTATATTGTACCATGTTCTGGCAAGCTACAAGTAACTCTTGGCCCAAAAGAAATAAATAAAAGGAGAGTTACTGTACCGAGGCCTCCAGCTTGTATGCAGAGCAATGTTATTTTTCTCTTGCCTCACAGCTTTTCTCTGGGGAATAATCAGTTTTCCACAAGAGTACTCTGACATTATTTTTTAAAAATGCTCCAGAGTATTACTAAAACAGGCCACATAGATCAAGGGGGGAAAAAAAACCCTGGAAATTGCTGGCTGCAGTAAGTCATTCCTGATCTTTTTATTGTGTTTTTAATGGAACAGGAAACCATGACAGCACAGAGCCTGGAGAAGGGGACCAGCCATGAAAGAGGTTAGGATATTCAAGGACCCTTGAAATCCTCTTAAGTAATCAGAGTCACTGGTCTGTTTTCTTCTTTCACAGAAAAAGTTAAAATGTCTCTCAACTGGCATGCCATTGGAAATCAAAATACAATACCTGTGAAGTTATTTTTATAGCTATGTGTGCATAAATTTATGACATAAATATTCTAAAATGTAAAATAATCAATGCTAAGATCAATAACTTTACAATAGCAAACAAAGACAAAATTAAATACACATGTCACCTCACTGAATCTTAAACATTCATTTATGTCATAGGATATATTTATAATTACATATATATATACTTTCATATTTGGGAATAGAGAGCAATATAGGCTAATCTGGTAAGGAATGACAAATAGATTTCTCATGGAAGTCCAATATAACCCAAGGCAAATCCATGGTCTTAGAACCAATTTTAACTTATAGAAATCTAATGTAAGGTGTCTGAGGTTGTGAATTGTTCAGGAGCAGATAATATCTGTTTCCCATGAAGAGGATAGTGGGTTTGAACTGCGGACTTCATGGCCAGCAATCCCACACTTAATAAACAGAACTATTGAGGGACCTTTTCACAGTGCAGTAATTACAGTTGATTGGCAGTGGAAACCTAGCATGGAGCATTAGCAGTGTGCTGGTTTAGGACGTGAGCTAACGCAATCCTCAGCAGTTGGAACCTGCAAGCTCAGTCAAACAAGGATGATGAGGCTTTCCACTTCTCTGAAAACTCAGAATCCCAGAAACGCAGAAGGAACGTTCTTCTCTTTCTGCAGGTCTCTGAGTCAGAAAACTCAATCGCAGTGACTATTCATTCTTGTTCAGAAGCCTAAAGCACCACATAAAGAAGGACTTTGAGAATGTCCCTGGGTTCAGAGTGCTTTTGTTATTGTTGCTCGGTGCTAGAAAACTGGTTCAGACTCAGAGTGACCCTTTGGGTGTAGAACAGAAGGAGACACTGCCTGATCATCTGCCCTGGGATGCCTGAGCCCATTGTTGTAGGCACAGGGTCAGTTCATATTGGTGGAGAAGTTCCTTGTTCTGTCCCTCTACTTCCCCCAGCATGATATCATTTTCCAGGGACTAGTCTCTGCTGACAGCATGTTCAAAGGTAGGGCTTGACGTCTTACTATCATTGTTTCTAGGGAGCATTCTGACCATACTTCTTCCATAACACCTATGCTTTGTTCTTTTGGCAGGCCGCACAACTTTCAAAATTCTTTTCCAGCATCATAATTGAAAAGCATTGATCCTTCTTCAATGCCTAACTTTTACAAGTATGTGCAGAAACAGAAAATATCACAGTTTGGGTTAAGCACACCTCAGGCATCAAAGTAACCTCCCTGCTTTTCAACAATCTAGAGAGATCTTGTGCATCACATTTACCCAATGTGATGCCATGTTTGATCTCTGGACTCTGCTTCTAAGAGCATTGATTGTAGCAAGATGAAATCCTTGGCAATCTCAATCCAGTCTCTATTTATCATGATGTATCTGTTAGTCCAGTTGTAAGGATTTTTCCTTTCTTGTTTGGTTTGAAACAAACTCGTATGTCATGAAAACACTGAGATCCATTTCATCTTTATGGTTCCTCCTTTTATAACCATTCATCCTGGTGTTTGTTCACTTTATCACAGATCAGAAATCTTCTTAGATTTCTCAAGGTATGACTCTTCCCTCGTTTTTAAAAATAACTTTATTAATTTGTTATTATTTACATATGTAATTTTCTCTTTGTGAAGTATAATACTTACAGAGAAAAACATTGATTCAATCAAATCAGAAAGAGTATCCACTAAACCCCATGTATATGTTTACTTTCTGTTCTTTACTTCTTTTGACATAAGGTGATAACACACGCTGAAGGCTGAGATCCTTGATCTTTATTAGCAAGCACTTCAAATCCTCCTCACTTTCAAACAAGGTTGTGTCTTCTGTCTATTGGCATTTGTTAATAAGTCTTCCTCTAATTCTTACACTGAATTCTCCTGCTTCCAGTCCAGTTTCTCTAATTATTTGCTCAGAATACAGATTGAATAAATATGACAAGAGGATATAACCCTAGCACACACTTTTCTTCATTTGAAATCAGGTACCAGTCCCTTGTTCTGTTGGCATAACTACCTTTTGGTCCATACACAGGTTCCACAAGAGCACAATGAAATGTTCTGAAAGTCCCATTCTTCACAAGGGTACCCATCATGTAGTGAAAGACTCTTATTGAAGTTCTCGTGACTTGGATAGGTTAAGTAGCTCAAAGTGCATTATGTTCTAGACCTGGAAACTGCAAGCTAGTCAAAAGTTAAGGTACAGAAAAGGTGTGGCATTTTGGCAGTGGTGAAGTGATGGTATAGTCCTGCGGTAAATCTGCAGCTCAGACTGTCCATGTTACTCAAAGTCTGAGCGTTCTGCCCTAAGGTTTATTGTATATACTTCTGACATAGGAATAGCTTTGTTACCATGCTTCCAGCAGAGCAGGAAAAGGCAATCATTCACCACCTTAGCATCTCATATAGATAGTTTTGTATAACGATAGTATTTAGTTATGTCGCTAGTATTTGTGTTACTCTTGTGTGTGGGTAATCATATAACATCATGCAAACCAAAATCTTTGAAAACAGAAAATATTCATTGTTTAATTATATGGATAAATAGTTATAAACCAGGACTTTTCTGGAAAACTGGATATATAATTACCCTAGATAATAATTCTAACTTACAAATTAAAATATCTCATATTTGGCTGAGCCCCGGTGGCGTAAGTGGTTGAGTGCGGGAGTGCAGCCTGCAGGCTTTGCAGTTCAAATCCAGTGGCAGCTCTCAGGAGCAGGGCTGGGTAGCGCCCACGACCACCAGAGGGCAGTGATGCCAAAAAGAATATCTCATATTTGGAAAATTATTGTCAAAAAAGGTAAAACTTCTGTGAGTGTTATAATATTGTAACTCAAAGATTATATATATATATATATATATGATAAATCCCAGTACAGGCAGGGCATTTGGATCTTTAAGTGGTGGAAGAGTAAATTTCTTCATTTGACAGATAAGTAAAGCTCTGAAAAAAAAATGACTAGAGAAAACAACCAATAAATCAATCTGCTTTGTAATACCATAGCTGGAAGCCCTGCTTTATCACTAGTTCTGGATAATCACCCCAACCCCTTCCTTCCAACTGTCCCACCCCCAAATAAAACAGAGATATCAAAGTGATATTGTTTAGTTGCCATAATTCATCAGATCGTATTATTATTCCATTTACAATCTCATTATATAATCTCTCATTGCATTTTTAAGTCCACACACTTGTACACTTTCCTATAATCTGTAAGGACAGATATATCCTGATGCCTTTGTCGTGTGTTTTCCTGCCATGTGAGCCTCTGAATATTCTTACCTGACTGATGTTGAGTCAATTGTAAGTCAGAGCAATCCCAGAGAGAGCTTCTGAGCCTACACATTATTATGGAAGTCAGATAGCCTCATATTTCTCCCATGGAAGTGTGAGTCACTTATCTTATAATTAACTAACACTACCACCAAAGCTCCTTGCAGATTAACAGACTGGTATGTGAGAAAGAAGTTAAACATAATAGCGAGGTTTCTTGCTGGCACACTTGAGTGCATGAAGTAATGACTTACTAAGGGAACTTTGGTGGAAGAGAACATCTTGTTCATGGATAGGCAGGTAAAACAAGTAAAAAACATGTATGATTTATCTAGACAGAAAGAGCAGAATGCATCACTGGCATACGTCCTCATCATACAATGGACCTGATGAGTACATCATTTCAATTTCTCAAAACACAGGAAAACTGGTATCTCTTCAAATACAGCATCATGAATAATATGAAAAACATGCTGAGATATTGGCATGTGACATTTTGGAGACCATGAAACTCTCTTGTTGCTCTCCTCAATATCTATTTCATAGCAGGCATGCCAGAAATGTTTGATGGATGAAGGAACGAAGTTAGAATGGAAGATAAATGAATGTGCTCAAAGTTGCCCTGAGTTGCCCACTATATTCTGTCACAGAAAATGCATGCCTCTTTTTGCGGTTTTTTTTTAAACTTAATGTGGTGAGGTATGTCTTGATCTAGAAAAGAATTAGTTTATTTTACAGAGGGCATCCTTATAGAAAAGTAAAACATGGTGTTGATATGGAAATAAGGGAGATTGCTTCAGTAGGCCGATCTGCCCAGTGATTTATTCAATGAGATAACAGTTGCGTGCCAATGTCCCACATGAGCTGGTGCAGAATTGACTGAAATACTGAGAGTATGTTGTGACCACGGTCCCCAAGCTTTTCTTTTTCTTTATTAACACACTGAACAGAGAGATGAGCACATGGCTCCTTTTCACAGCAGACTCCCTGCCCGTCAAGAGCACAGGTACTCATAGGATATTTTAAAATATGGAGGGAGGTTTTCCTTTAAAAGAAAGAAATACTCAAACCCTCATCTATGATTTCTAGTGCTTACTCAAATGGCAGATAGCAGTGTTACATTTAGAATTTTAAGAAGACTAGTACCTATTTCTTCAGGTCCCAAATATCACAAGTTGTAATGTTTTGAATAAAATACTGGGGTTTTTTAAATGCAATCAAATTGTTTGAAAAGTGGTTCAATCACCAAAAGTTTGACTCTTATCCAATAATAATTCTCTTCACTTTTTAAAAAGCCAAACCAATGAAATTACAGCTATAGTATATTATGAAAACATACCCTGGAACAGATGATGTAGAATATATATACATATATATAACATGTAATAGGATATATAGAAATATTTATTACTGTAATTGCCATCATAGAGTGTATTGGACATATCCATAGCTAAGTCCTCACTTGTAAAATTAACTTTTTCAGCTTTGGAGAGTGAAATGTTTATTGATATGCATTTGATGAATTGCTGGAAAAAAATCTAGTGAGACAACTTGGCATAATTTCTAACTCTTTGCCCTATCTGAATACCTGATAATACATACTTGGAAAAATATAATCGTGAGCTGGAACTTTTTAGGTTAGTGCTGACAAGAATTAGAAATGTAAATAAAATAGTTGTGAAACTGACATACAATTCATCTATTAATTCTCAAGTCTGAGTCTCTTTAAAGATAAAATGTTAAAAATAATGTCTCCCATTGACGGATAAAATTAATTTAACCAACAACTTTCTTAATATTAATTTATCTTTATTTATAAAACTGTAATTTCATATTTAATATATCTAAAGATGTATGTCAAATGCTGCTATAATAAGACAAAGTTTGATAGTCTTATAAAATGAAAAAAAGAAACTGGACATATGAACTTCTGAGTGAAAATTTCAGATCTATACATTATTTTTGTGAACTTTTAAAGTCACTTTCTTTTTCTCAGTCTCTTTACCCATAAAATCATCAATATTGTCAATCATCTTTAATTTTGCTTGCAAGACTCAAATGCCACTGTCATGACTTTTATTTTTTAATTGCCAATCTTCCTTCCTTATTATATATGGCTTCTGATGGCAAAAATATTAATTTTCCATGCTGTCAATAAGCACTTTTGAATAAGAAAATAAGTGAGCAAACAGATCAATTGAGAAGGGACAAAACTGAAAGAGATTAAAAAAAGAAATGAATACATTAAGAGGCCAGCAATCACTCATAAAAAGAAATACACTCTGTTTTGTAAAAACAAACAAAAAATGGACTTTATATCCCACTAGAAGATCTGCTTACTGGGAAGAGACCTCACCTTGAATATTTGTTGCCGTGGATGCATATAGAAAGGATAAGATTCCCTACACAATGTAGGCAAAACTACTATAAACTTACAAATTTGCAAATGTGATTCATAGTTACAGATATGGTATAAGAAGTAAGTAAAAAGTAACAAGCTGAGAGGCGGCATTGACAGTGGACTGTTTTCCTTAGAAGCTATAACTGCAGATCACTTCTTGGCCTATTGGCTGAGAACAAGTGTAGCTACAGCTGTAGATAGACGGTTACCATGGACTCAACTTCAACTCCTGGCTGCCTGGCATGCAAGAGAATCAACCATTGCCTTGCCTTGCACAGTGTCCAGGAATATGAATATGTTCATGGCCAGTTGCAGTTATCATGCTATTCATTTCACCAGCAGATTCTTCCACCATAAATGGCCCTCACCCAATAGCCTTCTTCAGTGATCAATCATTTCTGTGATGTGTCCACAGCAAGCAAGCACGAAAATGCTGTGACAATCCACAGCATTTTCATTGATTAATTTTCAGGACCAAAATATAAGCTAGAAGCTCTGTGAAAATATGTTCACGATGTGATGGGTAGGTTTGTTATGCCAACATGGCCACAGAAGACTGGTGGGTCTGTTGTGACGGCACGGCCAATGAACACACGGGATGAATTGAAGGGCAGAGATAGGAAGGGCTCAGCGAGTCCCGCCCTCTCTCTTGCTTTCGAATCTTTGGACCAGACAGCTGCCTTGTTCATCCTGTGCCCCGACCTCCAAGCAACACTACCTGTGGGACACCTAATCGTGGACTGTGGAACTGTGAGTTGCAGTTCCTTCAAGCCCTGCTTCACCATGCTCTTGTGATATACATCTCTTGAGCTGGGGACTGTTAGACTCTGTCATCTGACTGACTATTGGTGACCTGCTCTGCTGTTTGCTGCCTATGACCAGATAACCTGACTTGCTCTACAGAGGACTACTCAGTGACCCTCAAGACTTGAAGGACTGCCAGTCTTCTAGCTGCCTCACGCAAGTGAGTTGCACTGAGCAATCTGTACTGCTTTATAGATAGTAAACTGTTTCTTTCTTACCTTATATATCTTTCTCTCTATGTAAATATATAAAAAGAATTACTAGTGTCCTGATTTTATTTCTCTAAGAGAACCCTGCCTGACACAACTAAAAGTGACGCTGCTTGTCATGGAAAACCCTGGTGACATAGCTTCCAGCACATCACAGCAACATTTGAGCTGCAAGAGCATGATACGCTAACGGGAGGGTGATGGTGTTTAGATAAATATAAGTCGGAGTAATACAATTTCAAGTTTTCGGATAAGCATGAGTAATTTCTGTTTCAGGTAAATGCAAGCACTAATGAAGAGCAAAACAATAGTGGAACGACTTGTTTTAAATCTCAGGTCCTTGTTCTCTGACATTCTTATATTTTTGTTCCTACGTGGTGATTATGATTGATTGCTCCATTTCTCAGTTGGAGTTGAAGAGAGCAAGATCTCTGAGATATTTCAACAAACAAGTAATGTCATGCTGAAGACTCCCACCGCTCTTCTACAGTAAGCAACAGGGAACAATGTACTTGGTGAACCTCCTGACAGGGCTTCATATTTGTGCCCATTCCAAAGAATGTAGATCCAACATGATCAAGACTCTTAGTCTTCTGTATCATGGATGTGAGTGCTGGTAAAAATGAAAAAAAGTAAATAAGATCAACACGTAGAATCCAAATCAAGGTCACACTTAAGAGTATACCTTTTGAAACTATATGAAACCCCAGTTACTCAAACTGGTAAGAATGTCAAAGAAAAACAAGCCACTGGGAAATCAAACAAACAAAATGCCACAGAATGAGACAGATGTCTCAGAACAAAACTATGTAAAAAATAACAATCAACTTCATAGATACAAAGCATCTATTCAAGTATAACATCGTTCTATGTGCTACACAAAATAGAAAAATGGTCAAGATAATGCCTGTCATCACATGAAATATGATGGGACCCGACAAAGAGATCATAATGTTATAAATTACTATTCACTGAATACTTAAATAACTGAATACCTAAATTTATTGAATACCCCATATTTATCCCCAAAATTTCTGCACTGATCTTATGCAGTAAAAAACCACACTATCCTATTCTTTAGAAAAATGAAGAAAATGAAGCTCGCAGAGTTCAAGGGTTTACCCACTGGAATACAACACACAACTGGTAAACACAGGACATGGATCTTTTCAGCACCAAAGTTCCTATTTTCATCTATGGCATACTGCCTTGAGAGAGAATAATGAATTGACAGCATCTTATAATGTTTATTGCAGTCCTTTCTGCAAACAACCTCTTGATTCCTTTAATTCTTAACTTACTGTGGTACAAACTAAATGAAACCATATACAGAAGTTCTGAAGATATTAATATATACACAAAAATATATTTTTTATTCTAAGAGACTTGAAAGTTCAAAGATTATATAAGACTCATAATATGGAGATTAGGAGTAAATCAAGGTGCTACCAATTGGAATGGAGACATCTGAGACAGCTGGAGGAGCCTGGAGGAACAAAATTTCTAAGAATAATAAGGAAAAAAAGGTGAAAGATATGAAAAATGAAAGAGAAAGAAGACTACAGGATAGAAGTTGTCAAGGAATAACTCTTATTCCAATTAAATTTAATATTTTCTGAAATTAGGTGGGTCTTTAGTCCTCTACTTGTATTCATATTTTTAAAAATGCAGACCATTAAGACTTACATTCATTTGTCCATGCATTTGTGTTGCATAAGCAAAATACATATTTATTGTCACTGAACTAAGAACTATAACAGAGTAAGGATAATTAACATTACAGCTGCCAATTCCTTTCTTCTTCATTTACTTTTACAATGAAGCCAAGAATATTGTCTTTTTTTAAGTGCCCACTGTCAATAAATTATTCAGTCATTCCAAATGGCATGGTAAGCCAACTATTCATTACATGATCATCATTAATCACTGGCATAGTTATTTATAGTTATAGTAATGAAAATCCTTGACCTCATGACTATTTTCTATATGCAAAGTTCATATAATTCTAAATTAAAAAATAACTTTCTTCTTTCTTTTTATTTAATGTGCATTTATTTTATAACTTTATTGAGATATAATTAACATATCATACAATTCCATATCCCAAACTAAACTAACTGCCATCCAATCCACACCAACACATAGTGGACAGGGTAGACAGCGTAGAACTGATCCATGAATTTCTGAGACTGTAATTGTTTGGGGGAAGGAAAAACCTTATCTTTCTCCTAGGGAGTGGCTGTTTGTTTGAAACAACTGATCCTTCTACTCACAGCCCAACTCATAACCACTACACCACCCGTGGTGTTGTACGTTCATCATCCCAATCAACTCTTGAGAACATTTTCTTCCTTCCTGTTGACTCTTCACCTCCCCCACCTTCCCATCTATGCCCCCCAAATAATTATTAACCATATTACTGTCCTCATAGAGCCACCGAAAAATACAAAACAAAAAAAGAAGATAGTGCACCAATGACCAATAAAACAGATATCCCTCAATTGAAAAGAAAGCAGAAAATAATTTTAAAACAGAGTAATTTCAAAATAGGTGAAAACAGAGATCACATTGGATGGTGTTCCAATTCAGTCTATCTACAGCTTCTAAAATCCACTTTAAAATGGTCTTTGTCTGATATTAAGACTATTCACATTTCTAGATTATGGTCAGTGGATATTCATTGGAGACTCAATCCATGTAGGAACTGTGCACTTATTAAAGAAGATCAAGGATTCTAGCTCTAAGAATGGATTACTTTACACAGTGTAAAGATGAAAAAAATCCTCACAACTAGACCAAGAGGAAGCCTCATGAAAAAAATGGAAGAAGGTTGAAGTTTTCAAAGATTTTGTCTTACTTGGGTCCACAATCAATTCTCATGGTGGCAGCAGTAAGGAGATCAAGAAACAAGTTGCATTAGGAAAGTCTGCTGCACAAGATGCTTGAAAGTATTGAAAAGCAAGGCTGTTTCTTTGAGGAATCAGATGCACCTAACCCAAGCCAGGCTCTTCCAATTGCCTCAAAGGCATGTGAAAGTGGGACATTGAAAAGGAATGCAGTAGAATCAGTGTATTTGAATTTGGGTGCCGAAAAAGACTATTGATAGTACCAGGGACTGATTTAAGGACATACTGAACTGTCTAGTACAAAATAAGGTGAGAGTTCTCCTTAGAGGCATGGACTGCAAGACTTTGCCTTCCTTACCCATTTTGAACATGGGGTCAGAAGAGACTCCCCTTTGGAGAAGACCATCATGTCTGATATATTAGGACGGCTCTCCGGAGGAGGGACTGACACATTGGCTGCAACATTTGATTCCAAAACAAAACAACAAAACAAAAGCCTTCCTTGCCATGGACTCACTGGTGACTCACAGTGACCCCGGTCGTTGCCCAAGCCTGTAACTGTTTACGGTAGCAGAAAGCACAATTGTCTCAAACAAAGCAATAATTGTGAGGATGGTCCTGGACTGAGTCATATTTCATTTGTCGGGCATAAGATAAATATCGATTGGAAACAACTCCATGGAACCTAACAATAACAACAACAACAACACCATATGACCATATTCAGATGTGAAGCACCAGGAAAGGGGATTGATAAGTGATTAAAGGAAGAGAGTGAGAATTTGGACGAATGCTTGGCAAAGATGCTCCAAGTAGAAAATAGATAGAGAGAACTACATGAAAGGCTGCCAGGGACATTTCTTTTTTGGGGCCAAGTGAGTGTCCAGAGTTAAGAGACGCTTCTTAGAATAGAAAAACAAAGTATTTAAAAACACAGTTCTATGAAGTCAACTATTTCTTTTAGGCTAAAATGACTTTACAGTCCCTAGTTGGTGCAAACAGTGAAACACTGAGCTGGGTTGTTTTAATCTACCCAGAAGTAACTTAAAAAGTGTCTTTCCATTTGCTTCTGAAAGTTCACAACAGAAAAATACTATGAAGTAGAGTTTGATTTGTAAGCATATGAGGTTGTCATAAGTATAAACTGACTTGTTAGAAACTGTGTGGAGGGGGACTGACTACAATTTCTATAATAAATGGCACATACAAGCACTAGCCATCTAGTCTTTCCATTACTTCCTAAGATTTGTTTATTTACTCAGAGATTTAGAAAAGAAATCAATCTAAACTTATTTATTTTATTGTAGTTTTGCTATTATTATTCATTGTTATTGAAATGTGGGAACAAAATATGAGAGGCTACAGAAAAAATAACGTTTTGGCAAAGCAGTATGCTATTTTTTAAAATTAAGCCACCTTGTCACCTTCAAAGGACTCACCATTACCCGTAATACATTTGTCAAATCTGCGCTCTATTCTTGGAAACATTTTTCAAGCTCCTCTGTATGAATGGTTGACATGCCCTCCCTCATTTTTCTTCACCTCTTCTACATCCTCAAATCCCTGTACTTTAATGTCTCTCTTCATTTGTGGAAACAAAAAGAAGTTGCATGGAGCAAGACCAAGTGAGTAAAGTGCATGCGGCAAGAGAGGCATGCTGCTTTTTTGTCCAAAAGTGGCAGGCTGAGATGGCTGCCTGAGCAGGTGCACCAGTGTGGTGGCAAAGCCAGTTCCCATCTGCCACAAATCAGGCCTTTTTTGTTGCATACTGCTAGCAATTTTTTCAGAGCCTCTAAAAAGAAAGTTCCATTAACAATCTGATCTGACAGAATGAACTCCAAAGGCACTATGTATCAAAATTCTTGTCTGTTCAGGAAGTTGATGGATGTCCAGAAGGAAGTTTGTCATCTATCAACATTTCACCACTTTTGGAATGTGAAAACCACTCATGTGCTTGAGGTTTTCCCACAGCTTGAGCTGTCCTTGTGAGCTGTAATCAATATTACAGCACTTTCTGTGTCATTTTTTCCTGAGCAGGAAACGAAATTTCATAAGCTCGTTGTCCTCTTATTTAGGCTATCATAAAAATAGGGTTCAAGCAAAACTGCTTTTACAGAAAAATTCACTATTTCCAGGGAGAATCTTCCCTGAGGAAGCCAGTGGAGGCATTGACTCAGAGCTGGTTGCCTAACCTTGCCTAGAAGGAAAGCTGATGGTGCCCAGCTATCAAAAGATAGAGCAACAGGGATCCTACAGGCTTGAGCATAAACAAGCAGCCATATAGCTCAGGAGCAACAAAACCCACCATAAAAGAAGCTCACTTTCCTGTGCAATCATGAGGTGCTGAAACAATCAGGTATCAGACGTCGAAGAACAAAAATCAAAACCAATGGACTAATTAACTCCCAATATCGCTGAAGACAAATGGATGCAGAGGCAAATAGAGTAGAAGAAACGATGGTGTCCACCTACCAAATGATTGAATGTCTGGAGTCTCAAAGATTTGAAGATAACCGAGTCACCATTCAGAATGGAGACAGCAAGTCCACAAGGAAGAAGCACACCAGCAACCGTAATCAAGAGGGGCCAAAGGGAGCAGGTCTGGAGCATAAGAGAACAGGAATCACTTCATTATGAGTGAGGAGAGGAGCAGGGTGGGGACCTAAGGCCCACTGGTGGGTAATTGGTCACCCCTTTACAGGGGAGCCATGGGAAGGAGACAGACTAGTCAAGGTGCAGCCGGGCAGTGATGACGCATACAAGTTTCCTCTAGTTCCTGAGGTCTTCCTCCCTGCCAACCATCATGATCCCAACTCTACCTTGTAAAACCGGATGGACTGGAGAAGGTACACTAGTGGAGAGGGGAGCTGGAGATATGGGGAAATCAGGATGGCTGAGTCCCCTCGGGCCGGTGGTTAGATTGGAACTACTGGTTGGGTGGAGGGAAGGTGGGGTAGAGACACGGAACGAACTGCAAGGATCTACTACATATGACCTGTCTGGAGGACAGGCATCGGGGGAGTGGGTTGAGGGAGGTGAAGGGCAGGGTAAGATACAACAGAACAAGAATAATTTATAAAGTATTGAGGGTTGATGGGGGAGGGAAAGCAGGAGAAGTGGGGAGGGGTTGGAGGAGCCAATACCAGGGGCTCAGTGGAAAGGGTGGATATGTGGAGAATGATGACGGCAGCGGACGTGCAAGGGTGCTTGCCACAGTATGTTTATTTATGTATTGGAAAAACGATGTATGAGCCCCTGATAAAATGATTTTTAATTTAAAAAAATGGTACTAGGAAAGCTCTCTCCAGCAGAACTTTTTTTTCCATTTTGGGAAATATATATATATATTTTTTTTCCTGCATTTAATTTTTGGTATTCTATGGGGAATACATTTCATATTATCAGCATGGCTTAAATTCACCATGTAATTTTATAAGCATGCATTGCATGGTAAATGTGTATAGTAGTGCTTTCTAGGTTGGAATCACCAAATGTCTAAGGGCCAGATACAGTAATAATGGAACTCTGGTCATAGAGAGGTTACTGCATTACATTTGGAGTGGAAAGGTCATCAGTTGGAAATCACCACCAGCTCCTCCAAGCGAGAAAGGTGGATCTTTCTACTCCTAGAGGCCATAGTGGGGCGAGTCTACCATCTTCTCTATGGCTTCTAGGAGTCAGCATGAACTTGATGGCAGGGAGGGGTGCTTGCTTGTGTGTTTGTTTGTAGGGGGTACTGCTAGTACTATTTTCAAAGGCAATGGGGTTTTGGACAATGTCTTACTTCAACTGAGTAGATCTGCCTACCTTGTCGTTTTTTTTATGTTATTCAACTTTGTTGGGTCTGTGTGTTACCAATTCAGAATCAAAATGATAAATGCACATAGAGATACAGAAAAAGAACGGCATGACAATTACACAAGCCATGGCTGAATTTTCAAGACACTCCATGAATTCCAGGGACAAAGTAGGAGCATCTTTACGGTACTGATTGATAATCAAAAGAAAACAAAAGAGAGCATTAGCCAACAAAAATAACCTTTAAAAATAGAATCAGGTCAATGTAAATTAGGAAAAATAGCATTATCTGATTTACCTTATAAAAATTTCTCGAGAAAAATCTTCAGATGGAAAGAAATGACAACAAATGGAAAGGAGGATATAGATGAAGTACTAGAGATCACCAGCACGTTTTTCTTTTACTGATATTTTGTTTTTTTAATATATATATTTTTCAGATTAATATCTTAATATTGCTTTGGGAAGTTCACAATATGTGAAAAAATTGAAGCATAACAGCTACCACGGGATTTTAAAAACCCTACAGGAAACTTTATATTGCTTTTCAAGGCTGGAAAACATTTTTGCATTCACCAAGGCAATCTGGGCAGTGGACACCCCCTCGAGGTCAGAGTATGGATGATATCAGCTGAATTAAGAGTGATGGGCCTGCATTCCTGGGATTCTGTTTAGTTCTGTAGGAATTCTGGGACAACAACTCTCATCCCTCCAGTATGCACTGCCCTATTCTCCTGCTATCTCTGAATGGTGACCTCACGATGGAGAACATCCTTCTAGCATGGAATTCTTGGTGCACTGCCTGTCGGTTTCTCATACTTTGGAGACATGTGTTACCAAATGCTAAAAGTTAGTCTACTTGACCCAACAGGGTCCACCAAGGGGGACAGTGAGAAAATGGCATGGTGGAGGCACATTCTACCTCTGTTAGCTTCACACGGAAGAATCCAATTTCACACCAATGCAAGGCCAATTGTCACAAGTCAGAGATTGGACATGATACCACCAACCAGTCTCCTTTACATGATTCTGACACCAACCATTCCTCCCATGACATCTTTTTTGTTCTAGGTTCAAAAGTTCCTTCTATAACAATACTCCTAACTATGGAAGTTTATGAAGGAAGTTAGCAGTTAACCACAAACGAGGAACAGAGAACACGATGGATACTGTCACACCTCTCTTCAGCCAGTAGTCAAGTCTCTTTCCCTGGTCCTTGGCCTTTCAGTCATCTGATCCCTTGGCCTCTGTCTCTACAAGCCAGAACATGTGTGTACTGCTTTGTCTCAGGGTCTCACAGTCTCTGTGTTATACCTCTGCTCTGTCTATGGTGTCAGAGCAGCATGGCTTCTGCCACATCAAGCAGAAATTTTTCCTGATGCTTCCTGGACTTTTTTTTGTTACTGCTTTGTGGTGACTCTTTTATACATAAGGGAAGGGAGACAAAAATGCACCAATTTCAGACATCTTGTTTGCATGCCCCAGTCAACCATTTGGTGGAAGTTACAGACATGGATATATGAGCCATATTAAGAAAATTCACTTTATGACAGACAGTTTCCTTAAAACTTTCAGACTAAGACAGTCTAGGAAGGAACCCTGGATTATAACTGTCTTCTGCTTTAACCACAGAGTGTGTTTACTTGCTAATTTCATCTACACTTATGATTTTGCACATTCCTGTAGTTATGCTATACTTAATAACATGATCTTAATTCATCTTGAGTCTTCTTTTATAAAACCTTAACCCATTTCTACTATGCCTTCTTTTCTGATATTTCCTCATTTCCAGTGGGACAATTTTCCAAATCATTCAGTCCACTGTTGCTGGGACTTACTGTACTGACCTGCAATCATGCCTGTCAGTGTGCAATTAAAACCAGCAAATGGTCAATAAAAAGCATAATTTTCAAGTCCTTATTATTAAGATATCCCAAGAATTATGAACTGATTTTCCCAGACTGCACTATTGAAATGATTTGTTAACTTTCAAGACAATTTACCAGAAACTGTTGAAGAGGAACTTAATGAAATTGTGACTGAAGTTAAATTTAAAATAATCCAATCCACGTCTCTGAAGAAAAGAGAGCTCTTTCCAGATCACAAAAAGCTTTGACCGTATTTGATGCTCAGAGAACTCTCAAAGCTTTCACTTCAATTTATTCTAACATAGACTTGCTGGAAAAGCATCACAAAGATCTCAATAACTTTAAAGAAACATAAAACATTAGACTGGGCAAAGAGAGGTGGCACATGTTTGATGAGAAAAAAAGTAAATAAATGAAACTGGTGACACTGGGTTATGCATTGGGCTGCAAACCACAAAGTCAGCAGCTTGAAGCACCCAGTCCTCAGAGGGAGGAGACAAGGTTTATAGCTCCCA
>PVJH01030989.1:0-24234 GCA_004026705.1 Nesogale talazaci
CCTTCAGAGTTTTCCCAGGTGGAGGGGAGTGGCCTGGAGTCCAATAGTGACTTGTGAGATGAAAGAGATGGAAAGGAGAAGAAAAGGAGGGGAGACAAAACAAAGACAGGAGTAAAAATGCCAAGCAAGTTAACACCCACTGGCAAAAAATGCAAGGACTAAACAAAAGTAAAAGCAGCCATAAAAAGAAAATAGAGTGATAATAAGGAGACAACTGAGGCTTGACCGCCTGACTGTGGTGCTGGAGGAGTTCCAAATCTGTCTCAAGGTATTGGGGTGATGCGTCTTCTTGGTGTAGGGTCCAACAGATGCTGGGTGGGATTACCCTTGAAGACAAGATCACAGCAGCAGCCAGACATCAATTCCCATAGTGGTATTGAGTGCTGGCACTCTCTGGTATGCCTGCCTTGTGCTGTATATGGTTCCCTTAGTCCTGTGTATGGCCCCAGAAAGGCTGTGTGTAGAATCACTGAGAGGGGAGCTGGACTTGTCCTTTCAAGACATTTTATGCCCTATTAGCTCTGAGGTTGTTGTTTCCCATGCACACTCACCCCCTTGGCCAGCTAGAATAGAATTAAATTAAATTGTCTCCCTGGATTTAGGTTCTGTCTCAGTGCTTAGTTAGAAACAGCGTCTTTGCTATGTGGAAAGCTCCAGATACTGTAACTACGTTGTGGCACTCCTTAGCATAAGGTCCTTCTTATGTTATTGTATGTTAAGAGATTCCATCTAAGTGCTTCCTTGGGGTTGATCAATGAGCCTAGGATTTGCTGTTTTTTTACCCAGAAAATATATTTTCTCTTTTTATATTGGACTAATGAGGTGCCCTGCTTTGGGGGCTGTCATGCTGACCCCCAGAGGGAAAGATCCCGCTTATGAGGAAGGTTGCTTTCTTCTCAGCCAACTGTAACTGAATTCACCCTGGACTATAACTATTTGCTTAATATTTGCTACACTGCACCTTGACACAAGTCGATTCCTGCTTTTACTTCTACTCCAAATCGTGGTTATCCACCGACCTTGTTCTGCAGGCTATGAGCTCAAGGCAGCTAACAGTGTGGGGAACTCTGGTGTGGGGTTCTATGACTAGGTCTCAGAGATTCTCCTCGTGTCTGGATTATGTCTTCTTTAGGGCCTCAGCCTGTGGAAATTGCTTCTCACTGCTAAATGAAGGAGGCAGCTCTTCACCTGGAGCCCAGAAGGTCAGAATGTTGACCCTAGAGTGGTTTAGTACGTTTTCGATTCACTTTTTGAGTGGAAATCACAAAAAATGGGGTACAGGACAGACCTAGTATCTTAGTTCTAATTTCAGGATTCCACCTCCCAGGTTCCATCCCCTTACCTTCCAATGGTCTGGTCTGGATGCAGGAGCTCAGGGAGGTTGAGTTTTAACTATATACCATCTTCTTCTCCCCCATTAACTGCTCTTTCTGCAACTTTTGGAATATATGGTAAATTGAAAACCAGTGACAGAGTCAGCCCTCCACAGGAGCATCTTTTAATTTTCTGCTGCCTCTATGAGCATGGACAGCAGATGCAAGCCAAATGAAATTTTTGACCACTTAAATATTTTCTGCATTTGTCATTATGTTATCTATTGGTCCAGTTGTGAGAGGTTTTTTTTTAATATGCATAATGAATTGCAATCCATACTAAAGGTTATGCTTTTGAATTTAAGCAGCAAACATTTCAGGTTTTGCTTACTTCAGCAGGCAAAGATGTGTTATTTGCATGGATCAGGTTTTCAATAAGACTTTCTTCAATTCTTATGGCATGTTCTTTTTGTTAATTCAATTATATTCCTCTATGGAACAAAAATTAGGGATATAAATTTAGGCATAATTTTCTTCTGGAAGCCTATTAATTTTCTGTAGATTTATTTAGAAATATTTTAAAGCCAGACACATGAATATTGGTGAACATTCTAAAATACCCATGTATTCAATATTCTTCCCACTGGTTTCTTTCAGATGGTGATTTAAATAGGCATAGTATATAACTGTGGTAGTTGCATAATATGGTGCCAGCTTGAGACTGTTAAGAGTGAAGTGGTGGAGTTTAGCCTGTCAATCAGGTCGTTGCTTGATGACGTCATTTGGAGGCATTATGGAGATAAGTAGCTCACTGGAGGCCAGCCACACCCACTCACTCTGAGACATTCTATTGACAAGGCACATGGAGCTAATCTGATTGAGCCGGAGCCCTGAAGCTGGGGAAGGCAGGTGGAGACTCATGCCAGTGCTGAGATGAGTCGCTTTCACCACCACTGACCTGTGATCTTCCTGCATTTGGCAACACTGCAAATGTTGCATGAGTCTGAAGAGGAATTTATAGACAAGTATTGGAGACATGGGCTACTATTGGACTCTTGGACTTGATCTGTACTGGGCTGGGATGTTTTCTCAGTAATTACTCTTTGATATAAATTTCTCTCTTATACACATATGAATCCCTATGAATTTCCTTCTCTAGTCTACCTGGACTAACATGGTAACATTATCAAAACATCTTTTGCAGAGTGCGGGTATCTTACTGGAATGTGCATGGCATAGCATCTGCAATTTAGTATATATCTTCTTTCTTATTAGTTGGGATTAATGCATATACAAAGCATTCCATAGTTTAATAATTTCCAACAGAATGATACATTTGCTGCTACAATCAGTTTTAAAATATTCTTTTTCTATATAGAACCCTTGAAACCATCACCACTGTGCCACAACTTCTGTGGGTCTCTCCCCCCAACAACTTTATTCCATTTGTTGACTGCATAGCCTTCTCAGTCCCAGTTTTCATACCTCCCCAACAAAATAACATACCATAGCTTTAAGATTGTGACCACCCCCCACCCTACCAATGACATAACACTCCCAAAATACCCCCTACGATGTACTATGAAAGCAAACAAAACAATAAAACCCTTAAAAACATAGATTGTGGGGGGAGGTTCAGCATGCATCTCAGGGAGTCTCTGCTGACAAGTTTTAACTGTACAAGACAGACGTCTACATTTGACCTTCTATACTCAACTTATCAAGGCACTCCTTTTTGTGACCGCGTTCCTCCTTTGCCTCAAACATGAATAGAAAGAGTTCACCAGAAGTTTATTTCCTGTATACTTTCACCAATGAATCTTGGGGTCTCATTGTCATCCATAGACTTCTGAAAGCCATATTTTCAGCCTTCAGACATGACATTTGTGTTTCTTCCTAAGAACAAATCGAAAGACCAAACAAGCAAAGAGATCCAGGAATGGTTTAGGAGATCACACTAAATCCCAGCTCCAATGTATGAGAAATTAGTTCACATATCATGGCCCTGCTTGATGCCTACCTCCAAGAAGGGAACACAAAGGAGAAGGGTGCTATAGCAAAATGTGGTGAAAAAATTAGATGGTGCCTGGTTATCAGATAAAATAGGGCCTGGGATCTTAAAGCCTTGTCTCAGAACAAGCCGCCATCTGAGTGAGGTGTCAATGAAGTCCACATAAAAGAAGCACACCATAATCAGGCACAAAAGATTGTGAAGCATATAAAATGAGGTTGAAGAGAGAATTAGTATCAGAGCCTGAAGTACTCATCTTCTGAATGATTGAGGTCTTTCAAACACCAAGTATTCTTCCTAAAGCAAATCGGAGTCTCTGATCCTATTAGGGCCATTGTGGCAATCATGTGCTTATGTTAATTTTATGATTGAAATGTAGGGGTGGAGTCTAGCCTGTTAATCTGGAGATAGCCATTGAGTAGCCAATGAAGCCTCTTTGTGGGCATGGCTTTCTCCTGAGGCTTCTGGGAAACCTCACAATATTTCCCTTGTGAAGATGAGAAGCTATCTTCCCCAGTTGTTGGGAGTTAGTCTCAGAGGCGATGAGTAGCGGAAAAGACAAGATGGCAGCATCCAAGGAGCTGGAGGAGGCAGCGGAGAGACCACACAGCTTTGCCCTGATGGACCCAGACCTCTGAAGCTGGAGCAGCATGCTGTTGATGGACCCTGAGTGCTAGAAGCGAGGAGCCATGGGGTGATCCCTGTCAGTGCCAGAATTCTGTACCCACTGATCTGTGACTTCGTGATTTGGAGGGAGACTTTGTAGATTGATTTCGGGCATATGGCTTAATATCAGACTTTTGACTTTGTACTGGACTGGATTGGGATGCCTACTTAGTGTCATTCCTTTTGTATATAAACCCTTTCCTTATAACTATATGCATGTCCTTGAATTTGTTCCTCTAGTATACCCGGACTAACACAGCGGTATATTTGAAAATCATCCGTTATGAGTAAAGGAGCATTCACACTTTGCATCTTTGAACTCTGAAACTCATATAACTTCAGTCTGACAAGTGTACAGAATTTTAGGTGTTTATATATATACCAACCCACAGCATCTAAATAAATGCTTATATTGCCTGAAATCTTATATATATATTTTACAGTTGATTAGCTTTCTACACTATAAACAGATAGTTTGAGTTCATAGTCAATGATGTATTGTAAACCCACTGAGATGAATCTGTGATTGTGTTGTTCAACTCACACCCCTCTTCCTTCAGTGTGGTAGTTTTGCAATTACAGGAAAATATCAACCAGTGTTGTTTAATACAGAAACACTAGAGGTCAGCATTGCTCTTTTCCTCCCAAACAAAGGGGATTCGGTGATGTCATTGCCTTCTTTTTCCAAAGGGACCCGTCTACAGATGAGAAACTGCAGTCACATAATCTTTTACTGAGATACCAGTTACCTTTTGCTCTCAGTATACTGATGAATGCCCTTCCTGCTGTATTAATTTAACAAGATTTTTTGAAAAGCAATATTAATATAAAAGTCTAAAGAAAAGAAATTTTAATGTGTAAGAACAAGAGATGGGGTATATGTCAAACAGTCATTAGAAATATTAATTTTGAAAACTCTAATTAGCATTAATCAATTTCAAATACAGATATAAATGCTAAGTATCTTTGGAAACTTGAATTTAATCAGAGACAATACAAATAACAGCATAGGAGAAGGCATTCTGTATTAATAAACTCACTTGTTTATACTATTATACGTGAACTTTGTATTTTAAATGGTGACTCAGAAATCAATAGTTAAGCATTATATTTTTGGGAGAAAGCATATGAAAATATCTTGAAGCATAATTTTCCAACAGCTTTGTATCTGAAATTCCCTGCCAGGTCTCTGTCCAATAACAGACAGACTGGTTATTGGACTGGCTTAGGGGCTAAGTGTTATCTCTGATTCTTTGATATCTTATATCTCTTAGCAGGTTTTAATTTGGAATTGATTCATTCAATCTATAGTTACTGATCCTAATATATGTCCTTTGTGAAGGATTCCCTTGTGGCTTTGTTGGATAAGCTTTGGCCTGCAAAAGAAAAGGCGATATTTCAAATCCACTAGCCACTGCATGAGACAAAGTTGAGGCTTTCTGCTTCCAAAGAGAGTTAACAAACTCAGGAAAGTTGTATAGAATGACAATGTCTATAGTTGCTTCTACATGGGGGGTGTGCGTAGGAATGTTGTGCTTCTATGCTACAGGTCAATTGGTCACCTGACCCTGAGCAGTAGAGAAGCTGCTGAGTTGGAACAAAAACTATTTCCCCTATATTCCAGTGTATGTAACCTGCCAGACCACGGCAGACATTTTAAGTTATGTCTACTGGTCTAGCTCTTGAGTTCATTCCAGTTCTATGTGTAATCTGAGCTTCCTTTCTTCGATGAGCTATGGGGAAAAGAAGGAGCAGGTAAATAAAAAGGCAAATGTCATGCTCAGTTTGTTCTATCTCAGTGTAGGACAATTGTGAATTTGAAAGGGGTGAATTTTTGGTAGACAAGAAAGATCGTAAAGCTATATATTTTTGCTTTTTTAGACAGATTTGCTATCATGTGATCATGCTATTTTGTTTAAAATTATGAATTTTTGTAGATTCTTTCCATCTTCTTTAGATGCTTCCTGTATCATTCAATATTTTTTTCTAGAATCTTTCATGATTACATGGGTCATGAATTTTTTTTTGTTTTTTTGTTTTGTTTTGTTTTTTGGGCATCACTGCCCTCTGGTGGTGGGATTAGGAGGCCCAGCTTTTGCTCCTGTGGAGCCACTGCTGGAATTGTACATTCATCCCAGTGGGCCGCAGTCCCGCGCACAACCACTACACCACTGGGGCTCAGTCCGGGTCTTGAATTTTTCAAAGGTCTTCCCATTTAAATATACTGTGTTCTTCTTTTGTGGTTTTCTAACTCCACGTCTTTGAGTTTTTCACATAATATTTATTTGACATTGCCTTTCTGAGCTGTCCTTTGAAAATTTCTGTTTAGCCCTTTGACTGCATCATTACTTTCATTTGCCTTGGTTCTCTATTATTAAGAGCAAGTTTCAGTCTCTTCTGACATCCAATTTGATCTTTTTTTTACTGTCTTTTTTTTTAATCACTGCCCTGTGGTGGTCGTGGGAGCTACCCAGCCTTGCTCCTGGAGAGCTGCTGCTGAATTTGAACCGCCAAACCTGTGGGCCACAGTCCCGCACTAAAACACTACGCCACTGAGGTTCAGCCTTTTACTGTCTTTTTAATGACTTTTCACTTTCTTAATATGGGATGTTCATGAAGACCTATCACAGGTTACTGGGTCTTCTGTCATAAGTATCCAATGCATCAAATCCACTCTATAAGAAGTTCTCATAATTCAGATATAATTCAAATTTACTCAGATTTGTATTTAGGTTCTTGTGAAATTATTTGAATTTTCTTCAACTTCAAGCTGAACTTACATCTAAGCATCTTACATCAACATATGGAAAAAATACATACAATATCATTTTCAAAAATAAATAAGGTCTTCATAAATAATCAATTTAGCTTATATCTTCTAATTTTATTGACTAGACCTATATACTAGTACAACCTGTGGATTTCAAAGTTCATTTGAACATTAATAGTAACCCAGTTCCAATGGAACTCACTCAGATGAAGTACCTTTACTTTTATAAAAATGAAAATATATTTTTGTGTCTTATAACCTCACTTTAATTTCTTTTTCTCCTCTACAGGGTGCTGTAGTAGACATTGACTAGCAGTCTAACTAGAAGTCTAACTAGCAGTCTAACTAGCTACCATTGGTAGCTGAAAAACTATTGTAGAATAAAACTCACAGGGATTTATTGATTCTTTTATCATAGTAGTGTTAACTTTTTTAGCATATTATCAAGTGCTC
Source organism: Nesogale talazaci (assembly GCA_004026705.1). NCBI lineage: Eukaryota > Metazoa > Chordata > Mammalia > Afrosoricida > Tenrecidae > Nesogale > Nesogale talazaci. The sequence goes on from PVJH01030989.1 coordinate 7,214, forward strand.
TTACATATGAAATTACAATCCATAGGTCCGTTAGATCAAGCATATTTGTACAATTGGTGCCATCATCATTTTCAATATGTTCTCTTACTTCTTGAACTTCTTGATATCAGTTCCCCTTTATCCTTTCCTTCTCCCACATTACCATCACCCACTTAATCTGTAATCTATTGTGCATATGTACATATATTTATATATTTGCCTTAAATTGCACCTTTCAATGTATCCATTCACCTAAAATTCTGATGCTAGTTCCCCTCTGGTGCGGTTATAGAGTCATCATTGTTATCAGTTTCCCCCCTACCCACCCCCCTGATACACTCAGGGAATCATTACTCCCATTACTATTTCTTCCCCCCACCCATTACTGTTTCTGAAGGGTTTCTCTCTCTTGGATTTCATACACTGAAAGAACTTGTCCCTGTAATTATATCAATGTGCATATGCAGATCTAGCAAGATTACTAAGGTAAAACCAAGACCATAATAGTGTATGCTAGACCAGGTTGACTAAAGAAGCAAATCCAGGGACACTCATATGTGATAGATAGAGAGAGAAATCTATATCAAGAAGTAGGTATGCATCAATAAAGCCTCCTAAACATAAACATTCTGGAAGAAAGAAACAATGGGACCAATGGTTCTGGGGGAGACATGGAGAGAGTGAGGTGGATAAAAGGATGTGGTGTCAACTAACCCAGCGACAGGGGGCATCAAATGATCCCAAATTAGTGGTAAGGAGAGTGTAGGAGCCCTGGTAGGGATTGATCAAGGATAATTTAACCAAGAGGAATTATTGAAACCCAAATGAGGGCTGAGCATGATGGTGGAGCAAGAGGAAATTAAAAGAAAATACAAGAAAGAACAAGGAGGCACAGGACATTTGTGAAAGTCTAAATACAGGTATGTACACATGTAACTATATTTATATATGATGGGGAAATAGATCTATGTGCACATATTAATAGTTTTAATATTAAAGTAGCAAATGAACATTGGGCCTCCACTCAAGTATTCCCTCAATGCAAGAATATATTATTCTATTAAACTAGCATTCCATGATTCTCACCACCACCCCCGACAGGATTGCTGAACACAATCTAGCTCAGACCACATGGAGGAGGGACACCAGTCTGTGTGACCACGAGGTATCAAAGGGATCTGATATTAGGCATCAGTGAACAAAAAATCATATCATTGTGGGCTCACCTACCCAATACAATCACTGAAAACAAACGAGGCATAAGCAAATATGGTGAAGAAAGCTGAAGGTGCCCAGCTATCAAAAGATATAGCATCTGGAGGCTTAAAGATTTGAAGATAAAAAAACTACCATCCAGTTCAGAAGCAACAAAGTCCACATGGAAGAAACACACCAGCTGTGTGACCACGGGGTGTCAAAGGAGTCGGGTATTAGGCATAAAAGAACCTAAAAATCATATCATTGTGAATGAGGGGGAGTGTAGATTGATGACCCCAAGCCCATCTGTAGGCCACTGGACATCTACATATGGAAAGGTTGTGGGGAGAAAATGAGCCAGTCTGGGTACAGCGTAGCAAGCATGCAACATACCATGTTCCTCTAGTTCTTAAATGCTTCCTCCCCCCCCACCACTCTCTTGATCCAAATTCTACCTTACAAATCTGGCTAGACTGGAGGATGTACATTGGTACAGATAGGAACTAGAAACACAGGGAATCCAGGAGAGATGATTCCTTCAGGGCCAATGGTGAGACTTGTGATAACGGGAGGGTGGAGGGAAGGTGGGGATAGAAAAGGGGAACCGATTACAAGGATCTACATATAACCTCCTCTCTGGGGTCAGACAACTGAAAAGTGGATGAAGGGAGACATCAGACAATGTACGATATGACAAAATAATAATAATTTATAAATTATCAAGGGTTCATGAGAGAGTGGAAGGGGAAAATGAGGAGCTGACACCAAGGGTTCAAGTGAAAAGCAAATGTTTTGAGAATTACGATTACAACAAATGTACAAATGGCTTTGACATACAATGGATGGATGTATGGAATGTGATAAGAGTGTATGAGCCAAAAAAGAGAGCTCCAATAAAACAATTTTAAAAACAAAAAAACCACCCTCCCAGCCCAGTTCAGTTCAAGTCCAACAGTTCTTAGCCAATAAGTCCAATATTAGCCCGTGAATTCTTCAGACTCACAAAGCACATGCAATGATGCCAAATGCAGGAAGATTACAACACTATGGGTAAAAAGTCTTCTGGATCCAGTGGAGCGGAAGCATTTCCAGGGCTCTGGTTGCCATCAGAATATCTGTGTATGGCTTGTCAACAAGGGTGTGAAACAGAGAGAGAATGTGATCCTCCCAGAAGAAATCTAGGAAGTTCCCAGAATCTTCCTCGTGGGTGTAACCTTGTGACTTGATTGACAGGCTAGATTCCACGCCTATATTCTTTTTATTGAGTTGATATAAAGTTATGTAACTCCCACCTAGTGGGAGGAGAAAATTTTAAAGAACTAGAATGTAGATATGTGTTTCATCGGTGCTCTACTGCACCCTGGATATATTGTCCCTTCCATATGGTCCTTCTGTGAGGAGCTGTTCAATTCTCTTACAGGGGGACTTTGCAACTCACCTTTACTATGCTGTTTCACATCAATTTGATTGCTTATTTTAGAACTTCTCATACTTATTCCCATCAACACTTCAGGATTGCACAGGCTGGGATGCTTTTTCCTTTGGGCTTTGTTGCTTCCCTGCTAGATGGTGGCTTTTTTGACTTCAAGTCTTTAAGATCCCAGGTGCTATGTCTTTTAATAGCCAGGCACCATCAGCTTCTTCATCACATTTGCTTATGCACCTATTTCATCTTCAGGAATCATGTCAGGAAAGTGAGTATCATACATTGACACATTATAGAACAAGCTGTTCACGTACTGAGGTAGGATTATGCAGAGGCCCAAAGTCTGTCTGTTTCCTTATTGCATATATTGCAATATATGTGTGTGTAGATTAATACCTCTATATTTCTATATTTACATATGTATAACTACATATAATTTTTACTTCCTTGTTGTTTCAGCTATTTCTTTTTTCTTTTACTCCTGCCTCACTATCATGTTCACCTATTGTTTGCCTCTCAGTAACCTTCTTAGGCAAACCTCAATTAATCAAACATCACCAGGGGCCCTGTACCCTCCTCACTATCGATTTTAGACCCCTTGCTATGACCCTGCCCCTGGTGTATTGGTTAACCATTATCTTACCCTGACCCCCCATCCCTGCTTTTCCCACAATAGTTCTGTTACTTTCTCTTTGAAATTGCTTAGTCTTTCTTTTGATGCTGTATTTCCTAGCATCTCTCATTTCTCAGATAAGATATAAATAAGATCAAAAACATATATCAATTAGCTCTTATAATTTTCACATGATAAGAACTAAACATCGGAGGAAAAAAATCAACTACTAGGCAAACTGAGAATACAAATATATAAGGCCTGATAGATAAAAACATAGTCATCTAATTAATTTGTCTCAAGTTTCATCATTTAATCTGTGCCCTTCAAGATTGCTAAATAAAGCTCAATTATTGGCAGGAACAGAGAGAGCCAATTTAGAAATATTTTATCAATAGTTAGAAAAGTGATCTTTTTGATCACTTTTGGACTGTTTCTTGTCAAGTCTTTAATCAGTTATAAATGTATATATATATGTATATATAGTACATATACTCCTATATATCAAGCTAAAAGACCTTGAACGACTCTAAATTTCATAATGAGGATAATTGAATGCTAATAACTTACCTAGAGAAAGCAATTGAATACTGCGTGTTCTTTCAGAGATCTCAGAAGACATCTATCTAAACTTGAGAACATCTATCTAGACATAAGTGGCTTGGTGCTTATGTATTGGGCTGTGATCCTTAATGTTGGAAGTCCAAAACCACCAGCAGCTTGGAGGGAGAAAGGACTTTCTACTCCCACTTCCAGTCTCAGAAACTGATAGGGACAATTCTCTCTCTCCCTACTAGGGTCACTATGATACGGGGTTGACTAGTTGGCCTAGAGTTTGTGTTTTCTTTATGTGTAGATGAAAGTACTTCACAAAGGACTCAGGTTCTATAGCACATAGTGGCATTGCTTTCTGGAGAAACATAGGAAAGGCATTCTGATCATGACCAGAAGTTTTAATCTGATGCATTAGTATTGCAATGAGCCTATTGAAAAGTGTTAAGAAAACAAGTTTTAAAGTGTTAGACTTCATGAATTCACCCCCAGCTGTCTTCTACCTATGTCATCTTAAGTCAGTTACTTAATCTATTTGGCACTCAATTACTTAATCCACAACAGTGGCAATTTATGAATTTCGTACCTGTGTTTGTGCATAAATCATTTAAACCCAAGATGGTCAATGTTGGTCTTCTAATTTATGTTTAGTATATGCACTTACACAGAACTGAATGTATTCATACTTCACTTGAATTTCTCTTAAATCAAATGACTCTAGCATCTGTGAAATTCAGGAATGAAGGATTTCCATATTTGAGCCTTCCCCTAATATGATTATTTTATTACAGTAGTCTAGACATAGCAGAACAGGAAGCCGACCTTGCCCAGAGAATGTTATACTTCCTTGCTAGTCTTTCAAACATGGGGGATGGGAGGAAAACACTCCCATCAAGTTGATGATTACTCATAGCAACCTTATTGAAGAGGGCAGCACTGCCCGGGCAGCATGTAGGACTGTGACTCTTCAAAGAAATAGAAACTTCATCGGTCCCCAGGGGAGCGGCTGCTGGTTCGGAAGAGCTGATTTGCAGCCCACGGTGTAAGCTGCTGTGCCGTCAGCGCTGCTCAGGGCATGGGAACATAATTCTAGATGTTGACTCACTTAATAAATTTTAAATAGTATAGAGTGAAAGACATGTGTACACACATTTTGTCCAAATTGATTATCTCATTATTCTGAATATTAGAAATAAAAATTCCTCCCTGATAAGAGCATAACTATTGAAAAATACATTATAGAAAATATGTTACATTATTTATACCAGGAAGGGTTAAGTGGCAGATTAATATTTTCCTAATGATTTTTGAAATCTATCCTTAAAATAAATTTGGAAGGAGAGTCATGAAACTAATACAAACATTTTTTTGGTTTTCAAACATATCTTTTATGTTTGCAAATGATAAACAAGTAAAATAAAGCACACATTGGCCAGACCAAGGGTAGAAAATGTGGTTATAAACTTGCTCCTTCACCTGCTGAACTTACAAGCTATCATTCCACTGACGTGGGGTGCATTCTGACTCACAGCAGCTGTATACAGAGTTTCCAAGACTGTAAATCTCATCTGGAATACACAGCCTCATCTTTCTTCCTCAGAATGGCTCCTGGTTTCTTGAACTATTGATCTTCTATTAGCATCCCAATGCCTATTCTTTCTAGCCAGGGTTTATTCCTATCATCCTTTGTATTAAAAGCCGGTTTCCCCAACAATGCTTGCAAAAGTGTATTTATCACCACAGCCAGTAGTTTTTTGGTTCTTATTCTGTTTATTCAGTAGTCCCAATCTTCTGAAAAATCTACTCATTATGAAGACAGATGGTAGACACCTAACATAGGATGTTAAATTTGGTAGATTTAAATTTGAAGCTTAATATTCTCCTTCAAATATGATATTGGTCATTTGTGTTCCTTTTCACTCTCTTTTTTACTTAATCTGCCTACTATAATTCTACTAATTTGGTTGCAGTTTTCCTTTTATAAACAAACCTGCATACTAAATATATTCTATATTTGGAGTTTTCCATATGTTTAACTTAAACTATCATTGAGTTTAAAGTTATAATTTTGTAATAACTTTAGCTTTATTGTGCTTGTGTAGTTTGCTTGTGTTAAGTTGGAAATATGTAGCTTATTTTTCTTCTTCAAATTTTGAATTTTTTGTTAGTTTCTTTAGCTCAATCCCTCATTTGCTATATTTTACTTTTAATTAAGCTTTCGTCCAAAATATCTTCTGATTCCCCTTAAACATTTTTTCTTAACATACATCAACAATAATATGAGGTTTTGGTTTGGTTGAGTTTTGGTTCATTTATTTGTTTATTGTCCATGGTGCTTTAATGCAGAAGATGAGCATCCATTCTAAGATAAACTAGGAACAAGCCTAGTGACCAACACCCAAAATCCAGCAAACGAAAAACCAAAGGATCACTGTATGAGTTATCACCATTAAAGAATCTGAATTATGTCTCTGATTTGCTCTGTGTCACTTTAGCACTGCATATTGGTTATCATATTGGTGTAGGGGCCCCATAAATTAGGATTTGTAGGACAGAAAAATGTTAAAACATATTAGTTTTCAAGGATACCTCCCCACCCCCAAATATATTTTTCAGTTGTTTACTGTTTGTGTGGAGTTTGGAGCACTCTTGTATTAATTGAAATGTTAGTGAATCAAATTCATTACCCACTGATTTGAAGTAAATGAAGAATATCTGCATTATTTTGTTTTATACTTCTAACCATTTGAAAGAAACACATACCAAAAATTAATTCATGTCTCTTTGTCTCTTCTTTCCTTTCACTTTTCCTTCTCTTTTCTTTTCACTCAGTGCTCTCTTTCTCCCCCCCCCTCCCCCATTGGTCACACTGCATATTTCCAAAAGTAAACACTCTATTTCAACATATTAACTATTGATTAAGAACATTTGAGAATCTGAATTACATATATGATTTACTTTCTAGCATTTTTAGTACTTCATATAAATTGCCATGACAAACATGTACTAAGCCCACAAAGACACAAAAAGCTCTGGGTTTGTTATTTCTCTTTGATATAATTAAATGAACCTGTCTGTAAAAGTGAGTCCAATAACTCACAGATTCAGGAACTGGCAAATTTACACTTTTTCTCTCAACTCTCAGGCATTTTCTTGTAGTCCATACTGACGACATACACTATTTTCTTCTTCACCCAGTAGTGTGGTAAACTTTTCCCTGATAGTTGTCAGTTCTTTCAGAGCACAGAAAGAACCAATTCAAAGAAGGGCTAAGTTTCCAGAGGTGCCATTTGCTCAACTGGCTCATAGTGTTAAGATAACACTATGTGTTATCTTCACTGAGTGAAATGAAGATTAAGTTAACATGCAGCAAAATGCATACTCTATATGGAACGATGTGATTTTTCTGAACCAAGTCTCAGACTGAATCTAATCCCACACACATCCATTATTGATATTTTTCACACAAGAACCTCTTTATCATTTCCTGAAATCTGTCTTACAACAAAGATGTCTTTCTCCTGTCTTCCCCCCATGGGCCATACCTGCACCAGATCATTATGAGCACGGCCACAGGAATAAAACTCCTTTCTGGGAGTCAGCAAAAGAGAGAAAGGCCTTCACTGAAAAAGTTTTCACCAGTGTCTGCAATAATGGGTTCGGACATAGAAACAAAGGTGAAGATGACAGAGAACTGGGAAGTGTTTCCTTCTGTTGTGCACAGCATCACTGTGGGTTGGGACTGTCTTGATGGCACCTAACAACAGCAACAATATGGGATTAAGGTTTTGTGAGTGCGTTGCCTAGATATAAGTAATAGATAAGATATTGTCTGCACTTAGTTGCCTTCCCGTGTGCATTGGTCGTTAACAGACTGAACTCACATAGAAGGCATTCATGGTATTTAAGAAGTTGACATGCTCCAATCTACATCCTACAATCAATCATAGTACTTTTGATCAGCCAGTCAAACTTGCCTTATCTCCTTGGGATAAATTTCATTGGATATAAAAACTGCTTTTCTTCTTGATGACTTTTTAAAATATTTTATAAATTAAATAAATAACTCCTTAAATAGCATATTGAAAAATGCAAATACACATATGATTCCAAATTTCTTTCAACATAACATGAATTGATTAAAGTTATATGGAAAAACATTGTGTTAACAAAATTAAAATATTACAGCGAAAATATATTTTATCATTATTTAAAGCAAACTAGCAGAGAAGGGCAAGCTATTGGAGAAAAGATTACTAAGAAATATGCTATTGACATTGCAACTAGAACACGAGGCTGCTACAAAAATCGACTAGACTTGTCCTGCCATCTATTTCCCATGAGTTGAAAAAAAAGGCTATCATGCTTGATCTTCATCAGGAAGTGTTTCAAGTCCTTGTCAATTACAGCAAGCAGGAAATGCCTCCAACCTACTATGCCAAGGACTAGGCATCTGCCCTGATTCAGACTTGCCTACTTCCACCATCCAGGAGCCATTTTATTGGTACAAATCCATATATAACATATATCATTTTCACAGCTATAACATCATATATATATTATTTTACTTCTTTAGAGAATGCAGTGGAAGACAATTCATACAGGTAGACTTAAAATAAAATCAAGGAATTATGAGTTGCTCTATCTTTTCTCTTTTCTTCTATATCATCTTTTTCAGGGAAAATTCTTTACTGATTCAGATAAATAATTTGAGTAAAACAAAATAAAATAAGGATTCATAGAATTGTATTGCCATATGATTGCATGGGAAACAAATTTCCTTCTAACTTTAAACAGAAAGTGTGGCCTGTGGGAGCTCTCATAGCCTATCCCCAACACACAGTCACAAGGTCGTTGCTGTAAGAAGCATTGCATTCACTTTATGCCTCGTTGAGTTCCATATAATTGAGCCCACAGGAATTTCATATCCATGGAGAATCACAAACACTGTATGAAAATGAATGACAAGAAATGTTGGACATGACCATATCTTGCATCCCTTTTATTAAATCATATGCTCCATTGACCCATACATATTATTAAACCATTTAAAAGAATACTTTTAAAAGAATTTCAAGTCTGTTCCAGAAAAATATTTCATCAAACCTGAGGGCCTTCTGGCTGTAGGTACCATGTGGCTGCACAGTTGTACTTAAGGGATGTTCCAACCATCCGTCTTGGTTGAAATCTAAGCTAGCAGCAGTGTCATTTGCATGATACGGGAGTGAAGACACTGCCTAAAATGACAATCAAATTTATTTATTCATCTCAAATCTTCAAATGCTCCACACGGGTTCGGATATGAAAGTGTGTTCCATTTGAAATAGCAAATGAGAAGAAAAACTTTCAATATATACATATGATAAGTATATCAACACAGTAAAGATGAATAGTCATAGTATAATAAAACACCCCCCCCATAAGTGGGGGATATGTAGAGTATATGTACTTCTCATCATTCAGCGGTTGCTGGTTAGGTGCCATTGAGTCAGCATCCAATCATAAGGACCACATGTTCAACAGCACAAATCAGTGCCCGGCCCCACACCATCCTCACAACAACTGGGATGTTTGAGCCAATGCCTGCAACAACTGTGTCCACACATTCTACTGAGGAGCTTCCTCTCTTCTTTCACTCTCAATTTTACTTTGAATGATCTCCTTTCCCAGGGACCCATTTCTCCTAATAACAAGTACAAAAGTTGTCATCATCCTTCCTTCTAAGGAATATTCTGTACTTCCTGTGGGAGAGATTTGTTTGATCTCCTCCAAGCCATGATAATTTCAATATTCCTTGTCAATGCCCTCATTTCATGCATCAGTTCTTTTCACTTTGGTGTCCATTATCCATTGGTCCTCTTTGACATACACATAAGACAATAGAAAATACCATGGTTAGGGTCAGGCATGTCTTAGTCCTCAAAATGACATATTTGTTCTTTAACACTTTAAAAATAAATTCAGTAGCACATTTGTCCAGTATAACATGATATCCAATTTCTTGATTGCTGCTTCTATGAGTATTTAAAATGGATCCAACTAAAATAAAGTAATTGGCAATGACAATGTGTTTCCCATATATCATAACATTGTTTATTGGTCCAGATTTAGAATACTTGTTTTCTTAACAGAGAATTGTAGCACATACTAAAGACAGCATTTTATATCATTACCATTAAATTTTTCAAGTCCTGAGATTTTAGAAAGCAAGGTTGTGTCATTTAGCACAGTTTGTTAATGAGCCTTCCTCCAATCTTGATGGCAAGTTATTAACCATAACTTTTTCCATGGATAAAATTATATATGTTACCAGATATTCTTTCCAAACATTAGCCTACATGCTTCAGATAGGCAGCTTTATTGTTCTGACTGATCCAAAGATATTAAATTCTATAATCATATTTCATAACCTACCTAGATTGGGGAAGTAAGTTTAAGAAGCAGTAAGATAATCAATTGGGGTGGGGGGTGGAGAAGGAATACCCTAAGATAGATGTGATAACTGGTTGCACAATTTTCCCTCTATATGACTGAATGTTGGATCTATTCAATTATATGTTATATAAATTATGTACCAATGTAACTGTTGGAAAAAATGAAACAGTAAGATAAAGATGCAATGTAGGTAAGATTTTATAATTGTCAACAGAGTAATGTGTTTATGGTTTGCATTTTGTTTCTTTTAATCCTGAATCAGTCAAATCTGATCTCAGTTGAATTACTCTATATCTCTATGCATCATTTTTTAATTCTGAAAAGTATAAGTAGCAATGGTATTTGAGTGATTTTCTGAGTGATTTTCTGCATGAAATTAATTATACATATGCATATAATGCATATAATGCTAATAAACACTCATACACTAGCTACTATCAATAACATTTTAGTTGTGAGTTTTCAGAGTTTTTGTTTTGTGGTGACATGTAATACATGCTGAAGTATTTATCTTCATCAGAAAATGTTTCAAACCCTTTTTAATTTCAGTAAGCAAGGTTTTGCCACATGCATAATGCAATGTGTTGATGCGTCTCTTCAACATGTGATTCCTTGTCGTTCTCATAGTGCAGCTACCTAGATTCTTTGCACAGTGTATAGCTTAAAGAAGTAAGGTCAAAGACTATTAATGAGTACCCCCAAATGGAACATTTTTCCCAAGGCTACATATTTACTATTTTTTACAAAACAACTTTATTACTCTCAAAGTACTCTCCTTTTACACTTAAAATATTTGTCAAATCTGCTATTCCATTATTGAAAACATTTTCAAACTCATCTGTTTGGATGACTGATAGCACCTTTCTGCTTTTTTTCTTCTTCACCTCTTTTATATCAAAATCCTATATTTTCATGGCCCTTCTTCATTTGCAGAAACAAAAAGAAGTTGCACCGAATGAGGTCAGGTGAGTAGGGTGCATGGGGCTAGAGAGGCATGCTTCTTTTGCCCACAAAGCTGGCTGTGTAAGCAGCACATTGTCATGGTTGCATAACCAGTCTCTCCGTCTGCTACAAATCAGGCCTTTTCTGTTGCACACACTATTAAGCTATCTCATCAGAACCTCTAAATAGAAAGCTTGATCAACAGTCTGGCCTGGTGGAATGAACTCCAAATGCACTACAGGTCGACATTTTCATCTTGTTCAGGAGGTTTGTCATCAATTGAGACATTTCACCTTTTTTGAAATGAGAAAATCATTCATACACTTGATGTCCTGGTAAGCTGTGTTCAACATCATAGCAGTTTCTGCAGCATTTTTTCAGAGAAGGACACAAAATTTCACAACTACTTGCTGTTCTCTTAAATTGGCCATCACAAAAGAGTGATGTCTGAGCTAAACTGCTTATATGAAAAAAAATCATTGTGAATAGAGAGAAACTTCTTATGTGATGCCACTTGGTGCACTAATTCAGAGAGAGTTTTTGATGCTAACCTAGTGGGAAGAAATGTATACTATGAAAACTCTACCTAGCAGACTTTCCCCCAGTATTTTGTTTTGCTTTTACATATCCCCTCATACACTGCTATGATAGACTTCTCTTAACTTTCAGGCACAATGTTGTTCTTGTTCTCTTTAAACAACAGCCTCTTCGTGGATATGTAAGCTCCATATGAGCAAAATGAAAAGTTCTAAAATCTCTGTTCTTCACAATGTTATCCACATTTTTATGATACCTATAATCTGATGCTTTTTCATTATTTCTAAAGCACAAGTAAACTTCTTTCTGGCTTCCTTGCTTTTAGGCAAGATTGATCTGACATTAGCCATGTCGCAGCTTACTAGACACCCTCTTCTGAAGCTGGCTTCATTTTCTGACAGTTCCTTGTTGACAAACTGCTATAACAGGTTTTGAATTATCCTCAGCAAAATTTACTTGTATGTGATATCAATAAAAATTTTCAGTGATATCTTCATTCTGTATCTTTCTTTAGAAAGACATACACCTAGATTTCTCTTAATCTTTTAGCCAAGTAGCTTTCTACCAAAGTTTTGACACAACTGAATCAATAAGTAACAGTGTGTAACACATTGAAATTTTCAAAGGTTTTATTTTGTCCAGATCCACAAATACACCAATGAAGTAGCAGTCAATTAATCAAACAAAATATATCTTTGGAAAAAAACTTCTCCAAAACAGCTCCCAAATTGAACGAAGGGGGTGGGTGGGGGCAGGGGAAGAAACAAAGAGCATTTTGAAATACTTGTAAAACTGAACAGTAAACAAGAAAACTGAAAAAGAATTTAAACTTTTGAATTGTAGTGTTGGTGAAGAATATTGACTACATCATAGGCTTACAGAAGAGAAAACAAGTCTGTTTTGGAAGAAGTATTGTTAACTTGCTCCTTAGAAAGGAGGATAGCAAGACCTTGTCTCAATCCCTTTGGACACGTTATATGGAGGATCCCGTCTCTGTAGAAGGATTTCATATTTGGTAGAATAGAATGTCAGTGAAAAATAAACTCTTCAGAGATACAAATGGACACACTGACTGGAATAATGGGCTCAAGTATAACAGCACTTTTACCCGGCTGGTGCTCTGTTCTGTTGGACAGAGGATCATTGAGTCAATGACAATATAGTTGCAACCTGGTGGTATAATGATTACAAGATGGTCTGCAATCTGCATGATTGGCAGTTTGAAATCACCTGCAGCTCTTTGGGAGACACACTGGACTTTCTACTCTTAAAAATAGTTACAGTTTTGGAAACCCACAGTGGGGTCACTATGAGTATTGTCTCAGTGGCAGTGAAGATTTTTTAAAATAATAATAAGAATTAAAGGAAAATTAAATAGAGAAATGTGTCCTAAATAAAATAAGTGTGGGCTGAGCCCTGGTGGCATAAGTGGTTGAGTGCGGGACTGCAGTCCGCGGGCGTGGCGGTTCAAATCTATCGGTGGCTCTCAGGAGCAGCACTGGGTAGCTCCCACAACCACCAGAGGAAGTGATGCCCACAAAACAAAAAAATAAAACAAACAAAAAAAACCCAAAGAAGTGTGCCCTTAAAATATTTCAAAAAGTAAATAGTTAAAAAAAGAATTCATGCAGATAATACATTTAATGTTTAAATAATAGCAAATTAATTTGAACCAATCCAATGAAATTCATCTATTACAAAGTGGGAAAAAATAAACTTTATGGAAAATATGTATTTCCTTGAAGAAATGTTCTGTGTGCCTTCAGAGCAACATGAATCAATATGCATTAAATGGAGAAAGAGCCCATGTAAGATGAGCAGGGAGAGAGAATTACTAAAAGAATATCCAGTGACAACTATTATCAGGTTTCTACGATTCCACAGGGATTATTTTTAATTTCTGCATTGAGTTTCTACTGTTTATCACTCACTGACCTTCACAGGTAAGTTTAGGCAACCTTTCTCTGCTGATTCCCTCTATTCTATTGGTTCTATTGCTGCCGACTTGGTGATAAATGACAACAAACCATTTGACAAATCTGGACGGCTTCAATTATCATGTATTTGGTTTTATAATTTATTTTAAAACTAGTTGGCCAGCTATCTATGGACATCAATTGCATTTTACTGCGATGTGGCCTTTAATGACTAATTTATCTCTAATCAGGGTCAGAGAGGTTCTAGGTGGTAGACTATCTTTGTTCTCTTCCTCAGGTTGAAGGTAAACAAAAGAGCTCTCTCTCTCTCTCTCTCTCAAAAGGTGATTCCAACTCTACCTTACAAATGCAGCTGGACTGGAGAAGGTACACTAGTAGAGAGAAGAGCTAGAGATATGGGGAACCCAGGACAAATGAACCCCTTGGGGCCAGTGGTGAGATTGGAGGTACTACATGGGTGGAGGGAAGGTGGGGTAGAGAGGGGGAGCCAACTACAAGGATCTACACATAACCTCCTATCTGGAGGACAGATGTCAAAAGAGAGGGCTGAGGGAGAGGTTGGGCAGTGTAAGATATGACAGAACAATAATAATTTATAAAGTATTGAGGGTTGGTGGGGGAGGGAGAGCAGGGACAGCGGGGAAAGAATGGGAAGCTGATATGAAGGGCTCAAGTGGAAAAGCAGATTTGAAAAATGATAACAGCAGCAGACATGTGAAGGTGCTTGGCACAGTAAATGTATTTATGTATTGTGACAAGCTATGTACAAGCCCCCAATAAAATGACTTTTAATAAAAGAACTTAAAAAATAAAATTAAAAATGGTGATTCATATTAAGAGATCACCTGATGCTGATTAAGCATAGTAAATGATGAAATATTACTAAAGTGACTGAAAACAGCATCTTGGGGCTTGGATATCGTTAATTTGGAATGTGTAACTATATCATGAGGCACAAGGATGAGCATGGCTATTGTTTCTTCAATCAGATATTAAGTGGAATTTGGGGTTGTTTTGAATATAGACATACATGCAAACAAACTATTAACTTCTTTTTTTATAAATGAAGCAAAAAGGCCCTCATGGTAGAATTCAATGAAATATTTAATTTATGTTTTTCTTCAAAGTATTTTGATTGGTTTGTTGTTGCTGTTTTTATGTTCTTGTACCAGTGAGGCTTTCCTCCTCTGCACTTGAGAATCAGGTTATTTTACCTCTTTCATTGAAATGGATAAGATATCTATTATCTTCATGGTGAAAAACTAGCAGTTATCTTCCCTTTACACTCTCACAAAACACCCAAAAGGTATTATTCTATAGTAGCAATTATTTTGAACAATAACTGGCTTCAGTTGCTTAAATTTATTTTTCCTTTCCTACTGGCGCATGACTTCATGTTACCAGCATCACCTTGTTTCAGACAGGTTCCTTTTTTCTTCTCACCCATGGAATGTGCAAACCTGACTGGTTCCAGGTCTACAGATTCCGTCCTTTGTCTGTTCTCTAGGTTATCACCTTGGTACATCCTTTGTAGGCTCCTTAGAAGCATAATAATGATGATTTTTTAAAACTTGGGTAGAACAGACTAAAAGAAAGTTCATCCTCAAGTGTTTACCTTAATATTTTTCCCCAGATTGCATGGTTTGGAACAACACAGCAGGTTATAATATTTGAGAAATAATAACCTTTCAAGCAGAGGAAACTCGTTTATTTCAAAGGACATTTGGAAACTACATGTCAGATAATATCGTGCTTAGAATCAAAGATATCATGTGGTAACATATTTGTGGAGAACAAGATCCTTCTGTTTGTGGAATTTTTTTTAAATTTTATTGGGGGCTCCTAAAGCTACTACAACATTCAGTACATCATTTGTATCAAGCATATTTGCACACATGTTTCCACATACATTTCCCAGCATTTTCCACTTGAGCCCTTGGTACAAGCTCCTCTTTAAAACAAAACAAAACAAAAAAACCTCCACTTTGCCCTCCCCCCCTTTTATTAAAGAATCATTTTATTGTGGGGCCCATACAACTCCCATCACAATCCCTAACAACATCAGTTGTATGCAGGCCACTTTTACACACCATTGCCATCATCACTCTCAAAACATTCTCCCTCCCTCCAGGCCCCCATTATCAGCTCCCTATATTACCCTTCCTCCCCCCCATTCCCCTTGAACCCTTAGTGATTTACAAATTGTTTTTTCATCCTGTACACTGTACAATGTGTCCCAACATTCACTTCCCAGTTGTCCATGCCTCAGAGGGGAGGCTACGTGTAGATCCCTGAAGTTGGTTCTGCTTTTCTATTTCTCCATCCCTCCACCCTCCTGGTATTACCACTCCTATTACTAGTCTTGATGGATCATCTATCCTAAGTTTCCCATGTTTCCAACTTCACTGTACATCTCCTGATCTAGCTGGATTTATAAGGTAAATTGGGGTCATAATAGTGGTTGGGAGGCAGCATGGGAACTAGAGGAAGGTTGCATATTTCATAGCTCCTACCCTGTATCTTAACTGACTCATCTACTCCTTGTAACCCCTCTGCAAAAGGATGTCACCTCACCTATTGATGGGCTTTGGGTCCCCAATCTGTACTCCCCCTCATTAATAATAATATAATTTTAGCTCATTGATGCCTGACACCGGATCCCTTCACCACCTCATGATCACACAGACTGATGTGCTTCTTCCATGTGGACTTTATTGCTTCTGAGCTGAATGGCTGCTTGTTTACTCAAGCCTGTAAGTCCCCAGATACTATAACTTTTGGTAGCTGGGCACCATCAGTTTTCTTCACCATATTTGCTCATGCACACATTTGTCTTCAGGGATCATATCAGGAAAGTGAGCGTGCAAAGTTGTGCTTTTGAGTTCTTGAAGCTTGATATCTCATCCCTTTGACACCTCATGATTCCACATGCTAGTGTGCTTCTTCCATGTGGGCTTTGTTGCTTCTGAGCTAGATGGCTGCTTGTTTACTTTCAAGCCTTTAAGCCCCCAGACACTCCATTTTTGATAGCTGGGCACCATCAGCTTCTTCACCACCTTTGCTTATGCACACATTTGTCTTCAGTGATCATGTCAGAAAGGTTAGCATCTTGGAAAGCCAATTTAATAGAACAAAGTTTTCTTGAACTGAGAAGATACTTGAGTGGAGGTCCAATGCCCATATGTTGTTCTACTACTAACCCTAGAAGTATACACATTAATCTCTTTCCCCATCCTCACTTATAAATATATGCCCCTATGTGCATACCTGTATTTGAACCTCTATAAATGTTCATTATCCCCCAGTTCCTTCCTCTATTTCCATTTGCTTCCCTCTTGTCCCACTATCATGCTCATTCTCCATTTGGGTTTCAGTATTATTTCTCTGTTACATTAGTCTTAAT
>PVJH01030990.1:0-24229 GCA_004026705.1 Nesogale talazaci
TCTTTTATACTTAAGACAAAGGCCCTACTAGAAGCCCTCATTAACTCTTACCAGAAAGGAAATTCTTGATTGATCTTGTCTCCTACGCCAGTCCCCTCTTCATCTAATTGATCCTCAAGATGGGTAGCAGCATGAATATTCAAACACACATGTTTGAGCAGCCACTACTCCTGTTCAGTGCCTTCATAGTGGGCCAGAGAATGTGAGCACAACATGAACTATGCTTCTTCAGTGTCTCACACCAGACCCTTCATGACATGGCTCCTCCCCACCTGACCCAGCCAGTCCTCAGCTCAGGCTTTTACATTCTACCACCGCTTCTCATGCCTCTGGGCCTCACACACCACAGGGACCTCTGACCCAAAAGTTATCCTTCCCACTGCTCCTGAGTCGGCTTGGGATCTCCTACCCACCATTCTAGTCTCAGGGCAAGTACAACTTTCTCCAGAGGCATCCTGTGAGTGTATGTTCCCCTGTCCCCCTCCCCATGTCTCATCACCCCCCTCCACCTCCCGCCACAGAATCTCACTATGCTTGTAGTTCGGTAACTCATTGCCTTGGTGCGGGTATCCAGCACCTCTACCAAGTCCACGTAATGAATGACACTGAGTCATCTGGCTCTTCACATGCAAAACATATGGAATTGGATCAATAACTCATAGCATAAAAAATAACAAGCACTTCACAGGCTTTCGAAATGTAAAAGTGAGCTCTAAATTTTATTTACTTTAAATATGAAAGAAGGTTCTTCAATGTGGGTGCAAATACTAAAGGAACCTTTTATTTTTGTATATGATGGCAAACTTTTAAATTTCTTTGAACTTGAATGTGTGAATTCGCTTATGTGAATTTTATGTAATCTAAAAACAGACCCAACACAGGGAATCCAGAATAGATAATTTTCTCAGTGTCAGCAATGAGAATAGAGTACCAGGAGGATTAGGTAAAAGTGGAGGATTAGGAAAAGGGGGAAATCAATCACAAGAATCAACATACAACCCCTCCCAGGGAAACGATCAACAGAAAAGTTGGTGAAGGGCAACAGAAGACAATGTAAGATATGAACAAAAAATCTATAACTTATCAACTGTTCATGAGGGAGGGCAGGAAAGAAGGGAGGGGGAAATGAGGAGCTGCTATCAAGGATGCAAGTAGAAAGAAAATGCCCTTGAAATTGATGATGGCAGCATATGTGCAAATGTGCTTGACACAATGGGTGAATGTATGGGTTGTGATAAGAGATGTAAGAGCCCCCAATAAAAGTATCTAATCAAAAAGAAACAAAATAAATAAATAAAAACAGACCAAGGATTTCTGATAAATAATAGCATCCTAATTAAAGTATCCTATGAAATATACACGAAGTTTAAAGATTCATGTTTAAAATGTAATTATCACAAGATGAAAACCTTAAAACTTGACTATAATAGTAATTTACATACCATTTTGAATAATAATTATCTTTAATATGATTTTTTTAATCACATTATTGGGGGACTCATGAAACTCTATCACAATCCATATATCCATCCATCGTGTCAAGCACATTTGTTGCCCTCAGCATTCTCACATTTGCTTTCTACTTGAGCCCTTGGTATCAGCTCCTCATTTGTTTCCCTCCCTCCCCTACGCCCTTTTCCTCAAGACCCTTGAAAGTTTATAAATTATCATTATCTTGTCATATCTTACACTGTCATTTATCTCACCAGGACCTGCCTTTTATTTCATCGCCCTTCCACTGTACCCAGCATGAAGTCCTTTGCCAATGTCCCCTTAAAAACAGGCCCAAAGTATGTGAGACAAAATCTTGCATGCTTGCTTCTAGGTACTATTTCCCGACAGATTAGCATTTTTAGTATTCTTTTCCAAAACATGGCGACAGTCAGTATGACGCTAGTTACTAGCCTCACTCACTGCTATCACATCATTGCTGATTCACAGTGACCTCCTGTGTGCTTCTGAGACTGGAACTGCAGACGGAGTCGAAAGCCCAGACTTTCTCCCACAGAACTGCTGGTGCTTTAGAACTACATGACCACCCCCGCACCGGGGCTCCTTATGAACATACTGGCTACTGGGTATTTCATGGAGAACTACTTTAAGCTTGTTCTCCCACTGGCTTTTCAGAAGAACTCTAATACTTCAGTATAATTATGACCATTTTATGATAAGGAAATCACTTGAGATTATAATAAATTTGCTTATCACACAGGTGATCTCTGACTAACTCTGAAATCAAAACCACCAGAGGTAGATTCCAAAACATAGAATCCACAGATATGCTTTTCCCACAGCACCACAATTTTTCAACTACCTGTGATGGTAGGGGAGTCCTGGTGGACGTTTTGGATACTAATACTGGTGATTCACCCACCAGGGCTGCCCAGGAGGAAGGCGAGGTTAAAGATTTATGACTCCAGAAAACCCTGTATACATTTGCTGTGAGTCAATACCAACTCCACGGCAGTAGGTCTAGGTTTAAATTTTGGGTTTTTTTAAGTGTGAAAGGAAATAAATGTGATTGGATGAAATTAAAAAATTAAAGTGTGGTGTAATGATCAAAAGAAATAATGACCTTCATAGTGTGAAAGCACAAATATCATCGATTCATTATTCTAATTACCATCCTATGATAACCAAACAGCAGGCAAGGTGCTAATGAGTTGTCTTTCCCAGCACAATCAATGTGTTTCAGATGAGTTTTATGGTGCAGACTGGATTTCAAGATGAAGGTAGTGTCAAAACAGTGTGTGTGTGTGTGTGTGTGTGTGTGTGTGTGTGTTGTAGGAGGAGGACACAGCATTTGTGGGAAATGGAATTTAACAGCAATGGAATTTTTCCAGGACCTTCTAGAAAACCATCTAAATGTTGTTACCATCTCTATGTTGTTATGAGGGTTCCTTGAGTTAGTTCCAGCTCACAGGGGCTAGAGGTCCCACAGAACCAAACCCCACCTTATCCTGCACCAGCCTCACAATTGTTCTTGGATGTTTGATGGAAATGTCCAAAGTACGGGAGTCGAAGTCTTGCCATCCTTGCCTCTACAGAGCCTTGTGGCTGGATTTCTTCTTCATCTTGAAATCCAGTCTGCACCCTTTGCACGGGAAACCCCAATCTGCAACATTGTACCATTGATGGAAGAGACCTTTATTGCCTCAATGAGCGGACTTGGCACCTTTGCCCACAATCAGTTGACCATGGACTTTTGTAGTTTTTCAAAGAGTGAAGGAATAGAAATTAATATTATCAATATTTGTCTTTAGATGTTTTAGGTAATTATATTTTTATAATTTCCTATAAATGCTGAAGCCTTACTCTGATGTTACAATGTGAAGACATAAGAGGAGGTTAGCAAAACAGGGAAAAGGTATTTTCAAAGGTAGATATTAAGATTTTGAAACATATTCATAGTCTGTAGCCATGCCACCCTGAACGCGCCCGATCTCATCTGAAACACATTGATTGTGGTACTCAAAGAAGGCCATCATTGTCAATCTCTGGGAGTAGTGTTAGCAAAATGGTGAAATAACGCTATCTCCTAAAACAGAAATGTGTCTATTTTCTCCATGATTGTACCTTCATTCCTTGTAAGGAAGGAAGCTGGACCGGATGGGTAGAGGGAGGAAAGAATCTCTTCTTGTAACCGTATTCTATCAACTAGAAACTCAGTAGCAACACAAGGAACCACTCAGTTGTCCTGCAGACTGAGCTCATTTGACAAGAGTTCTCACTTGATGGGTGAAGACGTCAGAGAACAGTGCATAAAGGATGCAACTTCCTCCACCACACACTGACCTCGGCAATTCTTGGCCACCACGGCATCCCCGTAGAACCCATCGGCGCTCACAGTGGACCCCTCCGGTGGTCCCGAGGCACGTGAGACATTCCTCGGTGACCGAGTCACAGGAGGCAGAGTCTAAGGGACCCACGTTGCCACTGCAATTGCATGGGATGCAGGATTCCCCAGGCACTGTTGGGCTTCCATAGTAACTGTCTGCGCATCTGTATAAAAGATTGAAAGCAGCATGCAAATCAGTGCAATTGTTTAAGAAGTTGAGGTACCATCTAGGGACACCGGGAATGGTCAATAAATCAGACGGAACTATTTTCCTGAAGAATGACTGTGAAAGCATGCAGCTCCTCGCTCAGGCGTTCCCGGCCCAATGTGAAGAGAAGGAAATGTGCTCCAAACCTGGCATAAATCCATGCGGATGTCGTCATCACTGGGGACAGTTCTACCACCCCCACCGCCCACTAAATCATTACACACACACACACACACACACACACACACACACACACTCAGTGGACTTTTAGAGAGCTTGCCCTGAGACTTCCATGTGGGAAGAAGCAACCCTGGCTTGCAAGTGCCCTATATCTATTAAATCAAGTCGCCCATCATGCAGCGGATTATTCATCGTGATACATTGTCTGTATGTGAAAATCTAAACATCGATGCCTCACGATTTCATATTTTCTTTGATGAGAACTTGGATGACCTACTGAAGCTATAATAAATACCGTTTACTAAAAATCTACCAGAAGTTTTAAAATTCATTTTAAAAGTTGCATACAGTCTCTCTCTAGAGGCAACTGTGGGGTGGTGGTTATGTGTTGGGTTGCTTACAGCAAGGTCCACTGTTGGAAACCACCGAGCTCTCTGCAGGACAAAGAGGAGGCTTTCCACTGCTTTGAAAATTGCCATCTCAGAAACACGCTCAGGAATCTCACTGTATCAGGGAGAAGGAAATGCTTCTCTACAATTACATGAAATAAGAGAGACAGGTTAAAGTTCCCCTAACATATTTCCCTGAACATAAAAAGAAGTACACACGTCATTTCTATTTAACTTAAAATTCTATTGTGATGTACATCGTTCTGTAAGCAGCTGTGTGCAGCAAAGTAAGTACCACTCGCACCACGCTCCTGTGTATCTGGGGGCACACTGGTCACAGAGCACTCCATCTCCGTCCTTCACGTGGCAAGTGGGGCTGAACTTATCAAACAGTGGAAAGGAACACAATTTGCATCTGCCACTGTGTGGGTGGTCCAGCCTATTTAAGTATGGAAACTACTGGGTGTCCACCCTTCCTGTCCATCCTCAAGATTCCCTGGGTCCTTCCCGCTTCGCCCAGAACCAAAGGCTTCCTGCCTTCTCCCGTCTAGGGCATTTGTCTCCGTCCCCTGCCTCTGTGTGATGAGCACTCACTGCTCATGTCCCCAGCTGAAGCCCTGCCTGTCCCCAGCCTGGAGTGCTCCTGGTCTGGCCCTTCCCTGCTAATCTCCAGTTCCCAGGTCGCCCAGCACTTCCTCCTGGAAGCCTGCTTGGATGCTTCTGCTCCAGATCAGTCTCTTTCCTCAGGGACCCCTCACGGTAGCATACCACACTGTCCCTTCATCCTCCCTGGAGGGAGCTCACTTAACCTTCAAGATACCTTGGGTCCCCACCAAGGCACAGGTGTACCTCTCCATCTTTAATCCTAATGAACACTGAACAAATGTCACACCCTTAGTGTAGCCAAAACCTTGCTCTGAAGATACGAGTATTGATCTTGGAGGAAAACGTTTTGTTTTCTCTTAAATATCTCAGTGTGCATACTATTTTTTTATTAATACTTTTTTGGGAGACTGTTACATCTCTTATCACAATCCATACATTTATCCATTGTGTCAAGCACATTTGAACATACATTACCATCATCATTTCCAAAGTATGTTCTTTCTATTTGAACCCTTGATATCCTTGATAACTCTTTATCTCACCCCTCCCTTTCCCTGCCCTCCCTTTCTCATGAACTCTTGAAAAGTTAGAGATTGCTCTTTTCATATTTTACATCATCCTCTGCCACCCTTCATCCACTTTTCTGTTGTCTGTCCTTCTGGGAGGGGTTATATACTGATCCTTGTGATTGATTCCTGTTTTCTCCTCCCACCTACCCATTATCTTCTTGGTATCTCTTTTCTCATCTATCCTGGGGTTTATCTATCTTGGATTCCCTTTGTTGTGGGCTCTTTTCTGAAGTAATGTACATGTTCTAGTCTAGTAAGGTAGAATTGAGGTCATGATAATGGGGGGGGCATTAAATAACTAGAGGAAAGTGGTAAGTTTCATTGGTGCTATACTGCACCCTGACTGGTGCATCTTTTCCTTGTAACCCTTCTGTAAGGGGATGTCTAATAGTCTACAAATGGGCTTTGGGTCTCCACTCCACTCCCTTCCCTCTAATTCACATTCGGTATGATTATGATCTGGCCATTAGATGCTTGTTACCTGATCCCATCGACACCTCATGATCACAGAGACTTGTGTGCTTCTTCCATGTGGGCTGTGCTGCTTCTGAGCTAGGAGACTTCTTGTTTATCTTCAAGCCTTTAAGGCCCTAGATACCATATTTTTTGACAGTTGGGCACCATCAGCTTTCTTCACCACATTTGTTTGCACATATAAGTACATAGATCTATTTCCCTATCATTATATGTAACATGCTTACATATATACATGCCTGTATTTAGACCTCTATGGATGTTCTTTGCCTATTTCTTTCCTCTATTTCCTTTTACTTTTCTCTTGTCCCACTATCATGTTCAGCCTTCATTCTGTTTAGTAATTTCTTGTGTCTACATTGCCCTTGGTTAAACCCCACTGGACCTTCTATTCCCTTCTCTCCATTAGTTCCCATGTTGTTTGTCCCTGTGTTGGTTGACCCCCCCCCCCACCTTCCTTTCTCCCACCTCCCATTCTCCTGTGTCCCCTGGAAGTGCTAATTCCATTGTTTGTCCCATCTATCTTACCTAGGTAGATATAGGAAGACATTAATAAGCACAAAAACCAGGCAAATTCAAAAAGGACAACAAAGGAAGACAAAACCACCAACAGCAAAACAGTAACAACAGAAAGTCTCATGTTTCTGTCACAGCGCAGTGGGTGATTTCAGACTGCTGACCATGTGGTTTGCATCCCAGCAAGTGACTTCCCTGGCACCAGGGCTCATGTTCTATGCTGTGAATTGGTGTCGTAATTATCTTTATACTCTGGTCTTTTGTCTGGTTAGGATTTTTGTTAGATAAAATAATTTTTTTATCCACGTTCTTTTGTTAGCCATGTACTCTGTATCATATTATACTGCCCATCATACGGAGTTAAAAATAATAATAATAACAGAAGACAACCCTCATGAATGTTTCTGGAGAATTCCTGGTGATTTGGGCCCTAATTTATTGTAATTACCTAGTTATCTGGAACTTGCTCTAACTGTCGTTAGGTCCTAAAGACCAGATAATGACTCTTGTTCCTCTTTGGTGGTAAGTAGCATTTTGGATAAATAAAATTAAAAAAAATTACTTTCACTACATAGAGAATCCTATGCCTCTTAATTAAATTTTCAGAAAACAGGGCTATTTCTCACTGCTCCAATAGTTCTCAAATATTTACACACTAGGGGTCTTTGCTAATTAGTCGTTCTAAAACAGTGGCTCCCACAGTGGGGCGCTCAGTCCAGCAGCATAACCTGGAACTTGTTAGCAATGTAAACTCTCAGATTGTACCCAGACTCACAGATTGAAAAATGATGGAGATGAAGTCTGGCATTCATGCTGGGCTGATAGCCACAGGGTCAGTAGTTTGGAACCACCTCAGAATAAAGATGAGTTTATGTGTCGTTGTTGTTGTTTTTAATCCAGTAAAGAGGTCATAGTCTCAGAAATCAAAAAGACAAATCCCATCCTGTCCTAAGGGCTCACTACGAGTTGCAATTGCCTTGGTGGCAGTGAATTTGCTCTGTTTTGTTTTGTTTGGGTAGGTGATTCCCATCTGTGGGAATCTGGTTCAGTAGATCTGCTGTGGAGTTGACCAACTCCCTCTGCCAGGGATGGACTGCCCACCAGAGGGAAGCAAAGGGCAGAAGAGCAGAGGCAGGACATCAGGGGCAAACACCCGGAAGTGCTGGCTAATGGGCCAACCCCAGGCAAGTACAGATGCAGTTTACAGATGGGAGATAATTCTCAGGGTGAAGGCTTGACTTACTCATGGAAGCAAGGTCAAAGTGAGGGCACAGGGTGTGGGTGGACAAGTGGAAGCAGAGCCTTAAATAAAGGGTAAGAAGTTGAAGAGGAGAACAAATCTGTCAGACGTATCAGCTAATAAAGCAAATCATTAAAATAAATGATGCATTTGGGATCCAAATTGGATCTGCCAGAGTTTTCTCCTCAGGGGCTCCCCTTCTGAATTATGTAAGGTCCACCACAGAATTTGAAATTCTACTTCTTAAATCCTGGAAGAATTTTGGACAGTATCTTGCAGTAGCACCTACTGCATCCTCATCCTAGCCACTAAGCTATGTTCTTGCCTCATTTTCTAGCACTTGTGAAGAACGGAGAGTAATCTGAACTTCAGCATTGTATATCCCTACCTCATTTGTTTTAAGAAAGTCACTTCAATAAAATCTTGGAAACAATTGTTTGATGTTTGCTTTATTTTATAAGTCCTTTATAAAATGTGCACACTAGAAAAATGAAACCTACTAATTTTTTAAAAGATTAAAATATAAACTTTATTTCTCATCAGAAGCTCCATCAAATCACATACCATATTGTAAGTATTACCAGCCACTTAGTCCATTCTAAGAACTGAGGGTCTTGGGAATTTGACTACATCAATGGTTTTATATTTGCCTGTTAGACTTTTGTACATTGTTAACTGAAGATGAACAGGTGCCCTTTAAGGATTTTCTAAGATTAAGAAGCAAAAGCAGTCAAGGGGAGTCAAGTAAAGACTAGAAAGTGGATCTGATTCCCATGGAAATGCTTCCAAGGTTGCTCTTGTCTGATGCGAGGTATGAGCTGAAATGGTGGAGAAGACCTTTTAAAGACATTCTCCTAGGGATGCCATTTTCTGCAATAGCCTTGGCCAAATTACTAGAAACTTATATCATTCTTCAGCCTTCCAGAAAGTCAGCAAACAAATGCCTTGAGCATCCCAAAGACTGTTGCCATGATCTTAACTAGCCCAGTTTTGCTTTGACTAGACAACGTCCACCTCAGGACATTGTTTTGGTTGTCTTCAGAACCGTATTGGTAAGGTCAAGTTAATCAACTGTTGAAATTTTTCCAAAGAAAGGTTTCAGGGTCTTGATTCTTCTTGTTTAAAAATTTTCTTGAAACCTCTGCTCTCATCTGCAGCTGATCTGGGTACCACAGTTACCCCAGTGAGCAGAGAGTTACCCCAAGTTGAAATTTTTAGTCTGTTGTGTCAGCTGAATCTATTGCGCTACCTAGGATGTGGGCTATTATTTCTGCTGTTAATTGTCACATTTCCTGCTGGCATCATCGTCAGCATTGCCTAGTCTCTTCTTAAAACCAGTCATGCACTTGGCACTGTTGATTTCTTTGGGGCCTTGTCCTCATAAACTTTTCATAAAGCACCAGTGACTTCACCATTCTTCCACCCCATCATCGCTATAAGTGTGATGCTTATTCTTGCTTCAATTTAGCATAATTCAGGTTGCTCTTTTAGAGGCTTGTTTTTCAAATGGAAGTCTTATCCTTCTTAGTGCTTTAAACAAGTTCCTGTGCAGCAGTATTAAGACAAGTTAATAAGAGTTGATTTGGGCCTCTAAATTATGAAATCCATGCATGGTTTTTGAGCTGTGTGATGACCTCATACTATATGACTCCATGCATATGGTAGAGCATACAGGGGACAAGTCTTGTGAAAGCATCTTGGCTTTTTCCAAACACCATGAGGTAATGAGTTGCTGGGCCTAGGGGTTCATGACCTTAGGCTCATAGGACACTAAGAGCAATTGGCATAGAAACTTCAGAGAGGCAATGATCTAAATCGTACTTGTATGCATAGCAATTGAGGTCATCCACGCTGGTAAATGGCCACATCCGGTGCAACTATTGGTCTTTTCCTATTCAGTGCAGAGAGTGGGATAAAAGAACCATCGCTGAAACAAGAAAACAGTCATTCTAAAGGATTCATAGGCCATGTGAACCCTTGCCTATACAACTGCAGTCAGAAGATTCTGTCTTCAACTACGTTACTTTCTTTGCACTTCCTCAGCCTTCTCCTCATCAGTGAAAACAGTTTGACGGTTTCTGGTTACCACTGTTGACCGCTCTCATCACAAAAGGAGAATCTCTACCCCACTAGATGGTCCACGAGGAGAGGGAGACAGGCGAGTGGCAGCCTGGATGGAGGCAGGCTGGTATGAAGTAAGCTTGGGGGAGGCAGGCTGAGAGAGGAAACCTACTAATTTTATCAGAACTCCTATGATTCTATTGGGGGTCCCTATGTTCTCAAGATTCGATCATTGATTCTTTCCTTTAAAATTTTTATAAAATAATTTTATTAGGGGCTCTTACAGTTCTCATAAGAATCCACACATCGATTGTGTCCAGCACACTTGAACATATGCTGCCACCATGATACTTTTCATAAAGTCATGAATTTATACAGTAAGGACTGGCATGCTCTATGATCACAAACATGAACAAGTCACAGCCTCTGGATCTCTCAGACCCATGAGGAACAGCATGAAACAATGAACAATGCAGCCACTTCCCTTGAATTCCCGCAACTCTGAGATAGCCACTAGGATTTCCAGAAATGTACAATGGCGATTAGAATGAGCTGGCTTGTGGGATATACCAAATTTAGTTCAATCCTAACTCAGTTACCTACTAGTGACACAAACTGGCTGTTAAACCTACTTAGCCATTAGGATAAGTGGCTTCTTTTTAAATATTAATAATCATAAAGCCGTCCCCAAGATTAAGTTAGATGGTG
Source organism: Nesogale talazaci (assembly GCA_004026705.1). Classification (NCBI taxonomy): domain Eukaryota; kingdom Metazoa; phylum Chordata; class Mammalia; order Afrosoricida; family Tenrecidae; genus Nesogale; species Nesogale talazaci. The sequence goes on from PVJH01030990.1 coordinate 10,790, forward strand.
TCAGTAGTAGGGCTGACACAACAGGCACGATTACAATTGATGCATTTCCTCTTTAAAGTTCAAGATAATTGAGGCCAAGAAAGGGTTTAAAAAGAAGCCAGAGTGATAGTGTTGTTTGGTTCCAAGTCTGTCTGTGATGGCCCACCTCGCTCGGAGTGAAAACGACAGTCCTTAAAATGTCCCTTTTTTATTTGTCTTCTATTACAGACCTTCAAATTCATATTATGCTTTTTATCCCTCAGTTACATGGCTACAGCTACTCTAGCTTTCTGAACTCCCCTTTCTTGGTGCCAGGCACTCAATGTTCTCTGTCTGGAATGCTGTCTGGAATGCTGCATCCTCTGTGCCTCCCTTCATATTTTTACTCTGGTGCCATTTTCAGGGAAAGATCTGCCCCAGCTACCCTACCTAAAATTCTAATTTTCTTCACACTGTCTACCTGTTTTCTGGCTTTATTTTTCTTCTTGAGGTTTAATGATTTATTCAGCATTTAAATCTTGCTTTTATTGTAGCCTGTTTGAGATGAATTGTCACTAAACATGCCAAATTGATTTCAATTTTACTTTTCCTCTTGTCTTCTTTGCCTTTACTAGAAGGCCTATGGGGTTAGGGATTTTGTCTCTTTGATAAGTGTTCACTGGATACAGGACATCTGGGAAGGCCTTATGAAATATTAGGTGGAGGGAAGGATGAAACACAATTCTTAAGACCCAATAGTAGAGCGATTCTGATTGTAGTACCACAATAACTAAAATTCATATAGAGTTTGGAGCTGGCAATGTCTTGCATGCATTATCTGGTTTTATCAGAAGTTAGATGTTCAAGAATTTTGTACAATTTTTTTGGTTCTCATCAATACATGTCCTAATGATACTTGATGTGACAGTGAATTTTTTGCCTGGATGAGTATGATTGAATAGTTAGAGAAAACTCCCAATGGCTGCAGAAAGCTTGTACTGGAGAGGGGGCCTTGGTTCCCTGAGCTGTTAGAGTTAAGGAAGAATATTGACATAAACTGGACATCCCAAAACTGATTAGAGAATTGGAGTTCACTTTAAGATGGGTTCAGTTCAGACTTCTACTGCGTCCCTCACTGTGAAGTGCTTAGCATAACACTCAGAGTACACTGAAGTGTGAAATCATTCAGAGCAGGGTACCCTGATTTAAATCATTCTTGAAACATTTGAAACTCTATTTGACATCAACCACTTAATTTGCAGTTAGACCTTTCGACTTCTATTTGACCTGGATGCCTATTCCATTCACTCATCATCTACCACACTCTACATGGAGGGGGCTGGAGAGGACTAGTCTGTCGAGAAGTAGCAAGGATGGACAAGCTGACTCGCAAACAGTAAGAAGTCTATAAATTTCTTTTGCTTAAATACATACACATTTATTGAATCCAACACCACTGTTGGGCTGATTTAATACTTAGCATTATAAAAGTCAAACAAAACAATTAAAACAAAACAGAATTTTTAACTTTATACGTACTGGCACATACCATGCTGCAAACTCAAAATTCATCCTGGGTTGGGGGAAATTTGCAAGATTCCTAAATGAGGGTTCTCTTGCAGAGACTGTTTCCTGACAAGTGTTTTTCAATTTCTATTGCTTGTTAAGCATTAGAAAGTCTTCCCCTATGAGTCTTTTCAATGACTTGCCATAAACTTGTTCTGGGTTATTTCTAATAAGGCATTGTGTGTCAACCTCCAGTGGCTGTCAGGTCTGAGTGGTCAGTTGTTTACAAAGAAAGGGCTCGCATTTGGGTGCTCTTCTCCATGCATGCTGGGGAGAGGAGCACCCAGGCATCAGATTCCTTGCTATCTACAGATGGCAATAAAGGAAAACTGGGACGTGTATGTGAGCAGAGGTTGAGAAAGGGAAAGAAAGAGAACGAGGAGAAAAAGGGGGATGAAGAGGAGGAGAAGCAACAGCAACAGCAGAAGAGAAGTGAAAAGAGGAGAAAGAGAGAGAGATGTTCCTAAATCTCTCATCCCAGCTGTACATACACTCACATGAAAACAAAACAAAACAGAAAACACAAATAAGCAACACCAGGGTAAGTGAAGTTGCATTGATAGTAAAATTTGAATTCATATATGCACATGTTAATTCCAGGAAAGATGTGTTTAAATATGTCAGTGTGATCAAATGTGTTTAAATATGCCGGTGTGATCAGTGGGTCATCAGGCAAGTGCTCTCAGTAAGACATTTGTCTTTGTCTCTGTTGGATGTCTTCCAAAATCTGGCTCAGTTCACGTGGTACCTTCTTAGGGATCTGCCGGGTCAGTTACATTCAAAGCAGAGAGGTCATCTTGCAAGATTACAGTAACTGTCTTTTGATATTTCAAAGGATAATCTTCATAGATTTCCCTGAAGATGATCATACTTGCCAATGGAAAATGCCATGGCTTAGGTCAAGCACTCCTTAGTCCTCAAAGTAACATCTTTACTTTCCAATACTCTAAAGAAGCCTTGTATAGGAGATTTACCCAATGCAATGTGTCATCTGATTTCTTGACTGGTGATTTCATGAGTGCTGATTGGGAATCTGAGAAGAATGAGATCCTTGACAACTTTAAACGGGTCTCTCTTTATCATAATACGATCTATTTTGGTTTCCTTTCTGCTGAAGTGACATCCGTACAAAAGACCATAAGGTTGTGTCATCTGCCATTTGCAGTTTGGTAGCGAGTCTTCCTCCAATCCTGATCATGTTACTCTTAGTATACAGTTCAGCTTCTCTAGTTATTTTCTGAGAGTACAAATTGTATTGAAATACAGTCAGAATGCTCTTGAGATGCAAGGGTGGTGAGACTTCATTGTGCTGTCTTTATGAGTGAGAACTGACTTAAAGGCACCTAACAATAAGGACAACACAGATCTAATTATTACAGAGAAAAGAAAAGACTCTGACACACATGGTTCCTGATTTGAACCACATAGTCCTTAGTTCTGTGCAAACAGGTGCCTTTTTTGGGGGGGGAGCATGCTCATTTATTTGTTTAGATCTATTGTTCTAAAAATGTTCAAAAAGGTGTTTAATAAAATGTATTTTAAAATACATTTTTCTGACACAGGCGAACACTTAAAATAAACCATAATTTAAAAATTTCAAAATACGAACATCCACGGGGCACTACAACACTGCTTAGCAATACAATTAATGTCCTTCTAATAATATGCTTCCCATGGGTTATTAATGTTCAGGACCTGCAAAATTACTTAAAGTTAAATAAAATTGAGTATCATAAGCAATAAGGAAGTTGAAAGTCAGTACAAGTCATTGTAAAAAAGGTTTCAGAGTTATTTTTTTGTAAAGAGAATTTGTAAGGCATCCTGTTCCAAACTGTACTAAAATTTTTATTTCAACTCTGATATATAAATATAAATTATTCTTTGAAATATAGAGGTTATATTTTTCCTAAAACAAACTACTGGCTGTTACTCAGAATTTTAAAGTATATTTGTCAAATCTAATATAAAGAAGTAGAGAAGTATGGCAAAATACTTTTTTTTGAGGGATAAGGAGGAGAGAGAGTTACTTAATAATTGTTCATCTATGATTAGTTTAAAATTACGGGTTTTAAGTTAGTTTTTAGTTTTTAACTTTTACTTTCAATCTAAAAGGAAAACCAAAAGTTAGCAAGATTATAAAGTTGAAAGCAGGTAATAAATTATTTGATTATATATGTATAATCAAAAACTATCAAAAACAAGGAGCTTTGATGTTTTAGTGCAGTATGCAATGAGTTACTAATCACAAGTAAGCCATTTGAACACACTAGTTGCCTCAATAGGAAAGATAACGTCAAACTCTTGTAAAGATTAAGTCTTGGAAGCCCCACAGGGCAGTTCTGTCTTGTCCTCTAAAGTTGCTATGAGTGGGAATCAACTTGATGCCAGTAAGTTTGAGTTCTTCGAGAATTAAAAACACATTTTAACTAATTTCACAGGTCATCTAAAGCTTAAGTTGACCATCATTTATTTGATCGATTTTGAATAGGCATTGATTTCTGGGATGACAGTGTTTGGTAACAGAAATATACAAGTCCTTCGGTGCAGTGTTAAAAACATCCTAGCTTACATGGTTCACTTTCCAGAATTTCCTAATTTTACATTGGAACATTTACTTTTATAGACTTCACTTCTTTCCTTTAGGGTAGCTCCCTTAGGGTAAGGCAACTTGATATCTATATAAATGGCCATAGATACAAAGGTGATCATACGTGGTTGTAGAGTCAACACACTCTATGATCAAGATGAATTTTGAGTGTCTCTTTTGACATCTATTTTGATCATTTCTTTCTTTCCTATCTTTGAAGTGATCTTTTCTTTTCCTCGTGTTTGTGGTGTCATTCTCCAGCTCTACATGTCTTCGTCCTTAGCATTCAGTGAGTCAAGTTTATCCTTCAGATAATTTCAAAATTCAGATGAGACGCTCTCAAGGTCACACTTTGGCTCTTTTGGACTTATTTTAATTTTCTTGAACTTCAATTTGAACTTACATCCAAGCAATCGATGGGCTGTTCCAAAGTCAGTCCCTGGACTCATTTTGGATGCTGATGTTGAGCTTCTCCATCGTTTCTTCCTGTAGATGCGACTAATTTGATTTCTGTGTATTCCATCTGGAGAAGTCCGTGTGGACAGCCATTGTTAATGCTGTTGGAATATATGTAGAGAAAATAATAGCTTCCCACTATGATATTTTTGTTTAATGAAGGTTTCTATGATCTCATAACAATACATTTTACATATATATGGTTATATAAATATAAAACTTGCCCAAATTAATGGAGATATGGAAAAATAGAACATTTCAATAAACTTTTCAAAGCCTTAAAGCATTTGCACATAATATGTATTAGAATACATATATTATTTCATTTATACCTATACATATAGATTTAAAAAACCTACCCAGCACTCATCAAATAGATTCTGACTCAGAGTCCTCCTATGTCTCCAGGAGCAAGCAGTCTCTTTCTCCCACAGGGTGGCTAGTGGATTTGAATTGCTGATTTTGTAGTTTGCAGTCAAACATTTACGTGAAAATGCTTTTGGGATTCCTTGAAACATGGATTAGAATATGGAATATTCTAATAATATAGGGTCACTATGAGTGAAAATCAACTCCATGGCACCTAGTTTGCTTTTTTGCCTATATGTACTTATATATTAATTATGCATATTATATATGACATATAATCTATTTACACATACATAAATACAAATAACATAGAAGAGGCAAGATTTACTTCACATGGACACAAAATGGCAATGGCATCTTTTTCTCATCCCAGAGTGCTGCTAGCTTCCTGAGGAGTCTTATCTGTAGACAGGCTTCCTTTCAAAAAGACTTGCAGTGCCATTTGCCTTCGCCACACGGGATTTCTCATGAATTTCTCCAAAGATCTCATCTCCGACAGGTACAAAGCACCTCATAGTTGAAGTTTTCACTTTGTTCTTGTCTTTCCAACCACTGTCTACTGAGGACAGTGGTATTTTATGTCCCCTAGTGAAATCACCAACCGAGTCCAGTGGTTGCTGACTCTTCAGCTTATCTTGCTGATTTACTTTCTGTTCTGGGAAGAAGAAGAAGAAGAAAGAGTAGCTTGTTTTTATTTCTTATGTTCAAAATTGTGCAGTAGACTACTCGGTGGGCCTTTTTCATGGGATAGTTTGATTGCTTATACCGTCAATCTCTTTCAACCACCGATAGGAATGAGACTTTTTTCCCGTTTTAGCATGCTTTTGGTTTTCAAATTATGATATTTGTAAAAAATTTGCAAAATTCCCAAAGGGCAAATATAAATAAAAGTAAAACAAAAGTACAATACAACCACTTAGAGTCACCCACTCCTGGGCTCTATTGTCTTACTCTTGTGCTATACATTTGGTGCAGAGTTAAAACCAACCTTATGTGGGCGTCTTGAAACAATACATCTTCACCAGAATTTGGTCCTGAATCATCTTCTGGAGTATTGAAATGTTTGAGCCTATTGTGGCTATTGAGTAATCCGCCTCACTGAGGGGGTCCCTCATTTTTACTGACCCTACCATTATGGCTGTACCACTACCATCATATCCTTATTTGGCATAATGTAATTTCTATTTTCCTCATCCTTATTACAGGTTTCTAAATTAAAATACTAACTCACAGGTATTATTTTAATGGTGTTATAACATTCTCTCTAAGGATATTCAATATCTATTTAATGATTTCCCCCAGCATATGTGAATACTCTCTGTTTTCCACTGTGAATAAGAATGGTTAAACTTGAATAATAATTTGGATCTACATTCTGATTCATTCTCACAATTAATTGTGTCTAATGACATTATCACAATAATCTAAGTGTGTCTGTAAAATTATATATGTGTACTTTCTACTCCCATTTGGTCCATATAATATAGGACATAGCAGAACTGCTCCTTAAGGATTCTGAGCAGACCCATATTTCTCCCATAGAAATGGTCGGAGGCTGCAACTGGCAACCTCATACTTAATCCAACGAACCACCAGGTTTTTGTTCTCTCTCCCTCTGTGTGTGTGTGTGTGTGTGTGTGCGTGTATTGGGCAAAGATTCTTGCTTTCAATGAAAGGTCTATTTTATGTGGCTTTTATGCCAGGCATGGTGTTAGATACTGGGAATAAAAGAAACAAGTAAGGAACACACAGTAAAACCCCCCAACAGTTTTACAGGCACAAGTAGATGTTCATCAGTAATGAAAGTTGCAAAGTCTCTGGACATACTTGTGAGACCTCACCATGGAGGAATCTGACGTGGTGGACTAGAGTAGGGAACGCTACTTCTAGAAGGAAGGAACTGCGAGGCGATCTGAGGGAGGACTGGCCCAGGAAAGGAGATGAGAAAGGCTACAGGAATGTGAATGAACAGGTCTGGGGCTGCAGAGAGTCTAGTGAAGATGGAAAGGCCAAGTGCTGTGCACATGGTGAGACGGGAACACAGGTCCTGGAGACTGAGGTCTGAATGTTACCTATCTTCGGGGGCTTTGGGGCAGCTGTGAGTGAATGGGCTCAAAGGACTAAAAAGGGATTCACAAGTGAACATGTTTGGAGACCTACCCTCTGCCTTTATTCTCCTTTTGTTAGACAACTCACCTGTAGGCCCACTTTCTCTTTCCTCAGTTGGTCCTGCCTCTGTGCGGTCCTGGAAGGCAGGCTGGAAGCCAGGAGAAGGGCAGAAGGGACTTGTTCAGATGTCATGATTGCTCTTCTTAACACGGTCATCCTAGCAAGAGCCCTCTGCCTAGCCAGCATGAGTTGATTTCAATCAGCAGCTTGTCCGGACATCCTCAGAGTCAAGCTCAATGAGGTCCCTCTGCCAATCAGTCCGTCCATCGAAGAGGACAGAGGCCAACTACACAGCGTCTCTGAGAACTGCAGCTGGAATCTCAGCAGAGTTCGGACTGACCTCAGCACACAAGGGTCAGATCTGTGAGGAAGTCAGGCTGTCCATCCCTAAGGCCCTCCCACTTGGCTGTAGTGTCAGAATTCCTGAGGTGGATCCCAGGCACTGGCGTGTTTTCCTGCTGCCCTGGTAATTCTGCTGAGGCGGAGAACCAGTGATGTCAGAGGTCAGAAGCGGGACAATGGTGAGTCAGAAATCCAAGTAGATGGTGCTTCAGCGACAGGGAGCTTCACAAACTGGGCAAGATGCTTCTACTATGCATTTTGAAGTGATGGTCCAGAAATATCTGCCTAATTTCTCCTTGTGCAGGCCCAGAAATTGACACCAAAGCAAGCCAAAACTTCAGGAGAAATCAGAACCAAAGAGAGTTGCAGAGTGAGCCGTGTCGCCACGCCCACCCGTTTGCGGGCTACAATGATTGTACCTGCTCTCCGGGGCTGCAAAGCTGGTCACAAAGCAGCAAAAGATTTTAATATAGGCGATTAAATTTGTGTCCTGTAGTGAGAGTTCAGATAAAGTAGGCCCAAGGCTCCTGATCATCATCCTACTGAGTTTCACCTATTTCATGACAGCCACAAGTAAGACTAATGTTGCTTTGGGAAAAGAAACTTTTTCCTTCCTTATATGGCAAGAAGAAAGCAGAACCTGAGCAAAGCTCCACGGTGCTTGGGCCTCCGCCCTCAGGATGGGCATCTGAAGAGCCAGGTGGCAGCTCCCTGGTGACGCAAGCACACCACGTGCCCTGCATTCCTTACGCAGCTAATGAGCTTCCTCCTGCTTCCAGCACCAGCTGTCCGGGGTCATGGAAACTCTTCTGACCTGAGTGTGGCTGGCTGCTGACTCACTCTTTCACCCTGGACAAGTCACTCCATGGCTTTGCACGCCCTCGTTATAAATCCGCAGCCCCAGACTTCCTCCCCGGATGCCACGAGTAGGTCTGTGTAATCCCTAAGGCAGGGCGACTGAGGCCCTGCCCTTGTGGAGGGTAATTAGGGATGATCCTCTTCCTGACCACTGACTTTCCGTATTCCAATGAGAGAGAATGGATTAAAAGTGTGGAGTGTTTCCCACTGAGCTTGAAGAGCAGGGCAGCTTTCCTGATGACGAAGGTAGCATATTACATATGACTGAAATCCCAAACTGTATACAAGTAAGTATAGAAATAAAATGATTTTTGAACTCACACCTGTGGCAGTCGTGGACTCATGTCAATTTCATGATTGGGAATGTAGGAGTAGAGTCTAGTCTGTCAATCTGGAGATAGCCAATGTGACCTCTGTGTGGGCATGGCTTTCTCTGAGGATTCTGGGAAATCTCGCGATATTTCCACCATGGAAGTGAGAGACTCTTGATTCAGTTGCTTGGAGATGCTCTACTGACAAGGCAAAAGGCTGATTCCCTGTGAGCCATCCTGGAGGAGAAGCCACATGGGCTTACCCTGATGGAACCAGACCTCTGGGGCCAGAGAAGCCATGTGGAGATGCCTGCCAACGCTGAGATGCTTCTACTACCATTGGGTGCACAAGACTCCGCACCTGCTGGCCTGTGATTGCCTTGTCATCATTGCATGTGTTTCCTGAATCTGAAGAGGACTAATGGATTGGTATCAGACATATGGGCTAATATGGGTCTTCTGGACTTGGACTGGACTGGGCTGGGATGCTTTCTCAATGTTCGCTTCCTCTTGTATATAAACCTTTCCCTTATATTAAAGTGACCAGACATTCTGCATTTGGCAGGACAGTCCCTGTTTTAAACAAATTTTTCTGCATCCCACAGCATTTTAAAAATGTCCCAATTTTGGAAAGAATGCACAAGCTAGGGAATAGCAGGAGAATGGGAAGGGAATATACCCCCTCCCCCACCCTAGTCAATAGTGTCCAGCTTTACCAATGTTAAAATCTGGTCACTTTACATATATATATATATATATATATATATATATGCGTGTTTATGGATTTGTCTACCCAAACTCACAAAACACCTCCTACAGATAACTTCTGTTAGAATTTCATTGTACTTCATAGATATTCTTCCTCTCCCCTGTTGTTAGGCGAACCTACGTTCACCATAACTGCCCAGTCTACTCCATTCCAACGAGAGTTCGGTTTGAAACTTTTGCTGTACAACTGAAGGTCTCTCTATCTCCCTTGCACCATGCAGGGTCTCTCTCATGTGCTGAGAGAGATAGTGCCTCCACCTCCAAGAATGAATTACCACATTTCCCAGAACTCTCAGAGGAGAAGGCCATGCCCACATAGAGGTCTCATTGACTAGCTCCAGACTGACAGGCTAGATTCCACCCCTACACTCTTAATCAGGTGTCCTCAAACTTTTAAACAGGGGTCCAGTTCACTGTCCCTCACACAGTTGGAGGGCTAGATTGTAGATTAAAAAAAAACTGTGAACAAATTCACTGTGAGCCTATGATGAGTCAGCTGCTAAGCAGGAAGGGAGCGGTGGCAAAAACACTTGGTGAGCCAGATAAATGTTCTGGGCTAGCTGTGTGTGATCCACCGACCATAGTTTGAGGACGTCTGCTCTTAGTCCTCAAATTGACACCAGATTAGGTGACGGCCACATCATCCAAGCCTTTTGAATTCATCTCTGTGGTCAACTTTAAGCCACAGGTTAGATAGGCACATAAGGTACAGATCAGAGTAGGCAGGTATGCACTCCTAAGGAAAGTCGGTCTTATGAGCTCAACAGGGCAGCATTCGCTCCAGGACAAGCTTCAGAGGGTAGCAAGTGTGGCAGTCACGTGCTTTTGTTAATTTTATGATTGAAATGTAGGGGTGGAGTCTGGCCTATTAATCTGGAGATAGCAATTGAGTAGCCAAGAGGCCTCTGTGTGGGCATGACTTTCACCTGAGACTCCTGGGAAATCTCACGCTATTTCCCTCATGAAGATGAGAAGCTATCTTCCCCAGTTGTTGGGAGTTAGTTTCAGGGATGATTAATCACAGGCAACACAGAATGGCGCCATCTGGGAGGCTGGAGTAGCCAGTGGAAAAACCGCATGGCTTTGTCCTGATGGAGCTGGACCTCTGAGGCTGGGGCAGCCACACGGAGGCCTCTTCCAGGGATGAGTTGCTTCTGCCACCATGGGATGCTATTGATGGACCCTGAGCCCTGGAAGTGAGGAGACATGGGGAGACCCCTGTCGGTGGCAGGACTCTGTAACTACTGACCTGTGACTTCATGAGTCAGAAGGAGACTTTATGGACTGATTTCGGGCATATGGGTTAATATCGGACTTGTGACTTTGGGCTGGACTGGGCTGGGATGTTTTCTCAATGTCCTGTTCCTCTTGAATATAAACCCATTCCTTATAACCATATGCGTGTCCTTGAACTTGTTCCTCTAGTCTACCCGGACTAACACAGCAAGTGAGAGACAAGAAGGAAGAACCATCACGGTAAACATAAGGAAGTGATAAAAGTACGGTTACACTGACGGGTTTGCAACCAATGCCCAAGCAAATGTGAATGAAAAAAATGTGTATGGGTTTCTGAATGCAAAAGCATTTTTTTCTACAAATTAAACAAAATGGCTGAACCCCATACTTGTGAAATAAATCAGAGAATCTGAGTTTGAGAACTCAGATGTAGTCATGTTTTGGAAATCCTTACAGGTGATCCTAACAACAAGCTGGTGGTACAGTAGGTTAACGATCAGGCTGTTGACCTAAAGACTGATGAAACCGTTTGATTCCCCAAAGATTTCCAGTCTCAGAAATCCTGTGGGGTAGGTCAATTCTGTCACAAAGGGTCATTGTAAATTTGAATCCACTCCACAGCCATGGGTGGATCTATGAATCCAGGAGCAGCTGAAATAGAAAACTGTTTCTTTGAGTTGTATATCTGGAAAACCTAGGCTCTACACAGCTAAATTTATACAGAAGTAGGAATTAGTAACATAAAAAATGTGGTTTGAATTTGGGCTGTACTGAGTAAACCAGAAAAGAAGATTGTGATATTAGGGATTCTAGAGGATACGTGTTGGGGACCATGATGTGTAAAGTAAAAATACATATATAGATAGATAGGGATGTATTTTATGAGAAGTGGAAAACTTCAGTAATTTTACATGTTTCTTAACAATTGTACCACGAGTTATTTTGGCTCCATGCTTAAGGAATTACTTGAGTAACACACCCACCCACTGACATCAAATCAATTCTGACCCTACCCTATAGGACAAAGTGGAAATGGTCCTCAGTGTTTCTGAGATGCTAATCTTACATGATCCCCACACACCCCTTTTTTGGGAAGTCATTTTATTGGGGGGTCTTATGGTCTTATACCAAACCATAGATGAATTGTGTCAAGTACATTTGTACATATGTTGCCATCACTATTTTCAAAACATTTTCTTCCTATTTGAGCTGATGATATCAGCTCCTCTCTTTTCCCTTTCCCCTCCCACCATCATGAACCCTTGATAAATTATAAATTATTATTATTTTCATATCTTATTCCATCCACTGTTGCCCTTCACCTACATTTCTGGTCATTACCCTAAGGGGAGGAGGCTATCCATCAATCATATTGTAATTAGCTATCCCTTCTCCACCTACCTTCCCCCTACATTCATGGTTCACTACTATTACTGTTCATGAGGGGTTTATCTGTCCTGGATTCCATGTGTCAATAACTCTGTCTATATACATGTTTCAGTCTAGCTAACTTAGTAGAACTGGGTCATGATAGTGGGAGGGAGAAAAACATTAAGGAATTAGCATAGTTTTGCAACCCATGGGTTGGGGGTCGAACAACCCTTTCCCAGGGTTCACTCTATTCATAATAGAAGCAAAATTACAGTTATGAAGTAACACTGAAAATAATTTTATGGTGGGGGGGGGGTCAGCACAATATGAGGATTCTTCCACGTGGATTTTGTTGCTTCCCTGCTATATGACTGCTTGTTTAACTTCAAGCCTCTAAGATCCCAAATGGTATATCTTGTAATAACCGGGTACCATCTGCTTTCTTCACCACATTTGCTTATGCACCCACTTTGTCTTCAGTGATTATGTCAAGAAGGTGGGCATAATAGAATTCCAGGTTATTAGAGCTAAGTGTTCTTGCAATGAAGGAATACTTGAGTAGAGGCCCAATGTCTGTCTGCTACCTTAATACTTAAATATAAATATATGTACATAGATCTAGGTCCCTATTATTATATATAAAAATATTTTCATATGCACGTGTCTTTGTCTTTTGCCTCCCTAGTTATTTTCTCTATTTTCTTTTACTTTCCTCCTGTCCCACTGTCATGTACTTCTTGGCTACATTGCCTTTAATCTAACCCCTGACTCCTTCTTTTCTTCCATATCTACCAACTTCATGTGTACAGTGTTTTTTGACCCTGTTACTACTGGGCTTTCATCACCTTTTAAATTATCTATGCTTTCAGTCAACTCACACAAACATTTATTGAGTTGTTATTAAGAACTCTGGTAGTTCAGTGATTGAAGAGCTTGGCTACAAACAAGAAGCTTCATGGAAAAATATGTGACAGTAAAGCTTTTCAACCCTGGAAACCCTCAGGGGGCAGTTCTGCTCTGTCTTATAGGGTTTCTGTGGGTAGAAATAACCAGATATGCCTGATGGCAATGCATTTTAGTTTATTTGGGTGGCTATGAGGTCTACTGATAGCCTCGTGTAAATCAGAGCAAAATGTTGTGGGTCATACAAATTTTCACAATGAATTCCTATTATGTATCAAATACATTTGAAGAGGAACTAAGAGCAGGTCAGTCTCTGCTCTTGACTTTGTGGAAGGTGGGAGGTAATATATAAGTGACCAAGGACAGAAACAAATTGTGATAAATCTTAGGGAATAAATGAACAGGAGATTATAAAAAAGGAAGAAAATTGTGGCAAAAGATGAGTGGAAGTAATTAAGAGAGGATGAAGTTTAGGAGTGACATTAGAATGAAGAGCTGAAGGAGAAGAAAAACCCAGTCATGGATGGGGTTACCTAAGCAGAGGGT
>PVJH01030991.1:0-24225 GCA_004026705.1 Nesogale talazaci
CTTTAATCAACAGGCATTCATTTTCTCCCAGGTCAGGAGGCTGGCTGTCTGAATTCAGGGCACTGGCTCCAGGGAAGGGCTTTCGGGCAGTTCTGGCCTTGTCTCTTCTGAACGGCTCCTGGCAATTTTCAAGAGGCTTCCCATCTTGCTTCCTCTCTCTCTGCGTCCTGCCTTGCTCAGTGAATAACCTCTTTTATTTTATTTTATTGGGAGATCTCACAGCTCTTATCAAAAGAGATTGATCGAAGACCCATTCCAAACTGATGCATTCCCAAATGGAATGTACAGAATTGGGGGAGGCACAATTCAATACATAACAGATGGCACGTTTGGTGAGGGGTATGTTTGCCATAACAACAAAGCCATGCAAGCGCCATACCGAGTACTTTACACGGACTCTTCCATTTAACCCTTTCAGCAACCAGCAAGGCAAATATTAACTAACCCCGTTTCACAGCTGCAGAAGCTGTGTTCACTTAGCCACCAAGAGGCAGCTGAGCCACGCCTCCATCTTGGCCTTCTGATTCCAGGGGCTGCTTCTAGGACCTTCCATGCTAAACCTGCCATTGACCATTCCCTGGTGACCGGCCTTCCAACCTCACGTAGGACACAGGGGGCTGACAATCTGGACCCCTTTTTCAAAAGAGATGTGAAATGACCACATCACACTCTGATAGCCCATTGCTAGTATCTGGGCTGTCTTACAGAGAAGCCATAGACGTTAAACCCAAGGGGAGCCCTTACATGCAGAGAACCGGAGGGTCCAGGGTGGGCATCTCTTTGGAGGTTGGCAGAAGAACAGCCAGAAAACTCCTTAGAAGTGAGACTTTGGGGCTGAGCCCCGGTGGTATAAGTGGTTGAGTGCGGGACTGCAGCCCACGGGCTTGGCAGTTCAAATCCAGCAGCAGCTCTCCGGGAGTAAGGCTGGATAGCTCCCACGACCACCAGAGGGCAAAAAAAAGAAGGGAGACTTTGTCTCGTGTATTTTGGATGTGTCATCGGGACAGACTGGTCCCAGAAGGAAGTCATGCTTAAAGGGTCAGTTAAAAAAGGGGGGGGTAGATTCTCAATGACTCGCCATGGCGGCTGCAACAATGGCTCAAATACGGGAGCAGTTGTGAGGGGATCCAGAACTCGGAGCGTTGGGTTCTGTGGTACGTGGGGTCAGTGTGAGTCAGAACCAGCTTGATGGCGCCTACCAACCACCTCTCTTTTCAGGTCCTCAAAGGCTGAAAGACACTAGACATCTTAAGAAAACGGTCTTTCTTCCGTGAACTTCCGAGATATCCTGGGAGACCCAGGCTGCCATGAGTGCTCACCTTCTCCGGTGCCCTCACAGCTGGACTCCGCTGCCCTCTCTCCCTTTCAAACATCACAGTCACAGAAGCCCAGCAGCGATGCCAAGAGCCTGCTGGCTCCTTTTCCTCTGTTTGTCTTGTTTCTCACTTCACTGGGGCTCTCCTTGATCGCAAGACTAGTGCTATTCTCTGTCCTGCCCTACAGCCTCCCACCACCCCTGCCTTCTTCCCGGAGACTCCAGCTTCTCACCACTGCAGGCTTCACCCTAAGTCACTCACTCCTCTCCCAAGAATCTAGCCCACGAGACCAGACATGTTCAGATGCTTGATGTAGTCAGGCTTTTAACAGCGGAGAGAATAAGGAGCAATCCAGCCTTTCACAATAGGAAGTGGGTCAATAAATGATGTGCATCCATTGCCACAAAATAGCATGCAGCCACGAAGAAGGAGGATTCAGAAAAACATCCATTGCTGCAGAAGGCGATTCAGGACGGTGCTTAGTGTAAACAGCTAGCTGAGTACAAGAGAGGACCTGAAATAGACCTTGCTTTTAATGGCATTTACACAAAAAGAAGGTATGTGTGTTAGGCCAGGTTAGCTAGAAAAACAAATCCAGAGATACTCATGTATGTATCAAGGAATAATTGTATATCAAAAAAGCATCCCAGCCCAGTCCAGAACAAGTCCGCAAATAGCCCATAAGTCCGATCCTAGTCCATCAGTCCCTTTGCAGACTCGCACAGCCACTTGCCAGGAGGCAGAATGCAGGAAGATCACCGGCTGGTGGGTGCAGAATTGTGTGGATCCAATGGCGGTGGCCAGACGCAGGGCTCTCAGAGGTCATGTCTCTTCAGCAGGAAGGTGACGGCAGAGAGAGAGAAGAGGTTCCCAGGACCCTCCTTATGAGAGGGTCACACCCACAGGAAGACATCATCAGGCTGTGACCTGAGGCGCAGGCTGGACTCTGCTCCTAAACCTTCATATCTTCAAGTTGACATGAAATTACAAAACTACCACAGGATGTATAAAATGTGAGATAGACCCATGCGCATCAGACTAATAAGAGTTTGTGTTTAAGTAGTAAGTAACTGTTCTTTGGGGAGCAGTCTTTTTTGTACACGTTTCATCTTCTACATATTTTCATTTTATAATTAAAAAATTGTGTATCCTACCCACGGAGCTGCCATGAGTGAGATCAATTTGAAGGCACAAGACAATCTTTTTTTTTCCTCCTTCCTGGGGCATTACATTTATTCAAATATTGGTGGGCATCAAAAATTATAGGAGGTGTGGTGTGCGATTAATTGCATTGATTAGTGCGTTCACAATCGCTTCGTATGAAACAGCGATTGTGCCGCTGTTGCTGTTGGGGTTCTGACCCATAGCGGCCCTGTCTGTGCACCGCAGCACAATCCATCACCCCGTCCTGCCCGTCCTCACGACTGTCCTTATGTTTGAACCCATTCTTCGGGTCACTGGGTCCGTGCATCTGCTTGAAGGCTTTCTTAGCTAGGTATACGCATACCACGAAATGCACTGAGTCATGAATTCACAGAGTTCAAACTTCAGACAGTCTAAAATGGGCTAAGGGCTGAGCCCCGGTGGCGTAGTGGTTGTGCGTGGGACTGCGGCCCACTGGGATGGAGATTCAATTCCAGCTCCCAGGAGCAAAGGTTGAGCCTCCTACTCCCACCACCTGAGGACAGTGATGCCCACCCCCCAAAAAAATGGGCTAAGGTAGAAAGTTTCTCTCTCACTAATCTTTCAGCCTCGATGCCCCTCCTCCTAGGAAAATAATATATTATGTACTCCTGCATCTAAATTTAGAGATATTTTATGCACTTTCACACCCATAAGACACTCAGGATATATACAGAGAGATACATGGTCTGTTTGTTTCCTTTTTGGAACGCGCTAGCCCACTGCAGACTTTTCTGGATTTGGGTTCTTGTTTTGATGAGTAAGAGATCTCAGAGTTCATATCTGTGCACAAAGAGCTGCCTCAGCTTTTGGGGTTTTTGTTTTTTTTTGTTTGGGGGCATCACGGCCCTCTGTGGTGGGAGGAGGAGGCCCAGCCTGGCTGCTGGATTTGAACCTGCAACCCAGTGGGCCGCAGTCCCGCGCACAACCACGACGCCACCAAGCTGCCTCCGTTTCCATGACAGCTACTCCATACATGTCGTTGTTGCTGATGTTAGATGTCCGTCCTAACCAGAGCGACCTTCTGCCCACAGAAGGAAATGCCTCCTGCCCTTGCACTGTCCTCTCGGCCCTTCCTAGACCGAAGGCCATGGTTGCAGCTGCTGTGTCAGCCCATCTTGCTGGCTGCCTCCCTCTTTTGGCCTGCCTCTGCACCTGACCAAGCAGGGTCTCCTTCTCCAAGGACTGGTCTCTGCTGACCATCCGCCCACCGTCTGCGAGACCAAGTCTTGCCGTCCTTGCCTCATGGGAACCTTCGGGTCCTCCTTCTCCTACAACAGATTTGTGTGTCCTTTTAGCCGTCAGTGATACTCTGAATATTCTTCTCCAGCACTACAACGCAAATACATTGATTGCATTTTTTTTTTTCATTTCATTCTTCCTCATTCAGAGTCCAAGTTTCACATGCACAGGAAGCTATTGAAAATACCACTGTTTGGGGCTGAGCCCCGGCGGCGTAGTGTTTGCGCCGGGGACTGTGGCCCGCTGGCATGGAGGTTCGATTCCAACGCCACAGGAGCAAAGGCTGGGCCTCCTACTCCCACCACCTGAGGGCAGTGATGCCTAAAGAAAAGAAAAGAAAAGAAAATACCATTGTTTGGCTCAGGAACACCTTATTCCTCAAAGTAAGTTCCCCTGCTTTTCAACAGTTTGAAGCAGTCTTGTGCAGCAGATATACCTAATGCAACGCATTATTTCATCACTTCACCAAAGCTTCCATGAGCCTTGATTGTGGATCCGAGCAAGACAAAGTCCTCAACAGCTCCAACCTTTTGTCCATTGACCATGGTGTGACCTATTAGTCCGGTTGTGAAGATTTTAGTCTTCTTTACAATAAGTGGTGATCCATAGTAGCAACTGATAGCCTTGCTTTTTTTCCGGCGCCAACGACCTCGCGATCATGCCTCTCGCGAAAGATCCGCTCCCTCCCTCTCCCGAAGAGGAGAAGGGGAAACACAGTTGGTGCCCAGCCCCAACTCCCGCTTCATGGCTGCCAAGTGCCCAGGCTGCTATCAAATCCCCAGGGTCTTCAGCCAGGCACAAACGGTAGTCTTGTGGGATGCTGCTCTCCTGTCCGCGGGCAGCCAACAGGAAGAGCAAGGCTTACAGGAGGATGCTCTTTCAGAGCACGCAAAGACCCTACAAGAAGAAGATGTGTAACAAGCCATTTTAATAAACCTGTTTTGGATACCAAACACACACACACACACACACACACACACACACACACACACACACCAAAGCCTGACACCCTTGATTTTTTCTCTTTGATGTCCTTGATCTTCACCAGCAAGTGCTCCATGTCCTCCTCGCTGCCGGAAAGCAGCCTGTGTCATCTCCAATCCTGCTGCTGCATTATTCTTCCTGTGACCAACTTCTCTGACGATGTGCTCAGCATCCAGGCTGAATGAGTGTGTAAGAGCATGCAACCCTGAATCACACCTTTCCTGGCTTGAAACCATGCAGCTCCTCTGTTCTGCTCGCACAACTGCCTATTGCTCCATGCACAAATTCCACAGGGGCCCAATCCAGGGTTCTGGAGTCTCTATTCTTCCCAAGGTTATACATAGTTTGTTTTGATCCACACAGTCGAATACCTTGGCATAGTCGAGAACTCAAGTACACGTCTGTGGTAGTTATATGATCATTTGTTAATTTGAGGATGAAGAGGGTAGGGGTGGAGTCTATCCTATCAATCGGATCATAGACAAGGAAGTCGCTGTGTAGACATGGCTTTCTCCTGAGAATTTTGGAAAACCTGGTTTTTCCTCCTTGGAGGTGGGAGAGACTCTCAAGACACTCCCTGGGAGACATTGCAGCTGACGAGACACATGGAACTATGCTAGTGCCCTGAGTTGGAGAAGCCACATGGACCTACCCTGAAACAACCAGACCTCTGAAGCCTGAGAAGCCACGTAGAGACCTCTGTCAGCGCTGACATGCTTACAATGCCACTGAATCCAAAGATTGTCTGCCCACTGGCCTGTGATCATCCTGCAATCAGCGTCATTGCATGTGTTTAGTGCATCTGAAGAGGACTTTGTAAATTGGTATCAGACATATGGGCTAATATTGAACTTATGGACTTGATCTGGACTGGATTGGGATGCCTTCTTAATATACAACTATCCTTTATCTAGAACTCTCTTATACACATATGGGTGTTTATGAATTCATGTCTCTAGCATACCCGAACCAAAACAACATCTTTCTGGTATTCTCTGCTTTCAGCCAAGAACCATCTGGCATCAGCAATGAGAGCTACCCCTTATTCCACATCATCTTCAGTATCCAACTTGAACCTCTGGCAACAATCTGTGGGTATATTGCTGCAATTGTTGTTGAATGACCTTCAGCAACATTGTATCTGCACATGATATCAATGATACCGTCCTATAGTCTAAGCATTCTGTTGGGCCATCTTTTTTTGAAATGGTAAATATATGTCTCTCTTCCAGTCAGTCGACCAAATAGCTGTCTTCCAAATTTCCTGGCATCGATGAGCGCTTCCAGAGCTTCCTCAGCCTACTGAAATGTTTCCATTGGTAACCCATCAATGCTTGGAGCCTTGTGTGGGGCCAATGCTCTCAGGAGAGCTTGGATTTCTTCCTTCAGCATCATTAGCTCTTGCTCATACACAACCTCCTGAAATGGAGGAGTATTGACGAGTGTCTGGGGGCACAGTGACTATGTGTCCTCTTGCCATCACCTTTGGATGCTTCCTGCATCATTCAATATTTTGCCCGTAGGATCTTCTAAGACTGCAACTTGAAGCTTGAATTTTTTTTTCTTTTTTTGGGGGGGCATCACTGCTCTCCGGCGGTGGGAGTAGGAGGCCCAGCCCCACTGCTGGAATGGAACCTCCGTCCCAGTGGACCGCAGTCCCGCGCACAACCACGACACCACCGGGGCTCAGCCCCATTTTCCTCAGTTTTAACCTGAATTTAGAGATGAGCAATAGATGGCCTGTTCCACACAGTCCCTGGCCTGTTTTCTGCTGCTACTATGGAACTTCTCTATTGTCTCTTGTCACAGATGTAGTCAATTTGATTTCTGTGTATTTCCATCTGGAGAAGTCCATGTGTATAGTCACCATTGCATTATTGAAAAGGCGTATTTGCAGCAGGATAAACCATCTGGAGGAGAAAACAACGGATTGACAGTTCCGGGGGGCAGGGGAGAGGGGGAGGCAGGGGAAAGGAAGTGGGTAATAAAAAACCCAGGGATGGGCTGAGCCCCGGGGGCGTAGTGGTTGTGCGCGGGACTGCGGCCCACTGGGTTGGAGGTTCAAATCCAGCAGAAAGGCTGGGCCTCCTACTCCCACCACCAGAGGGCAGTGGTGCCCCAAAAACCAAAACCAACCAACCAAACAAACAAAAAAACCCTAAAAAACCCAGGGACAAGGAAACAACAAGTGATCTGAAATCAATGGCAAGGAGGGCGTAGGAGATCTGGTAGGGCTTGATCAAGGGCACTGTAACCGAGAGGAAATACGGACCCAAATGAAGGCTGAACATGACAGTGGGACAAGAGGAAAGTAAAAGATGTTAGCGCAAAGAAGTAGGAGGCAACAGGCATTTATAGAGGTCTAAATACAGGCGTGCACATGTGTAAATATTTATATATGACAATGGGGAAATAGATCTATGTATATATATTTATAAGTTTAGTATTAAGATAGCACATGATCATTGGGAATTTACTCAAGTACTCCCTCAATGCCAGAACAAGGTGTTCTGTTAACTTGGCATTCCGTGACGCTCACCTTCCCAACGCTATCGCTGAAGACAAAACGGTTACATTAACAAATGTGGTGAAGAAAGCTGATGGTCCCTGGCTATCAAAAGATAGAGCATTTGGGGTCTTGAAGGCTTGAGGATAAACAAGTGGCCATCTAGCTGAGAAGCAACAAAGCCCACATGGAAGAAGCACACCAATCTGTGTGACCATGAAGCATCAATAGGACCAGGTTTCAGGCATCAAAGAACAAAAGGTCATGTCATTGTGAATGAGGGAGTGTGCGGAGCAGAGACCCAAAGTCCATCTGTAGGCAACTGGACATTCCCCCTTATAGAAGGATTGTGGGGAGGAGATGAGTCAGTCAGGGTGCAGCATAACAATGATGAAACATACAACTTTCCAACTTTCCTCTAGTTCTTCAATGCTTCCTCTCCCCTGACTATCATGATCCCAATTCTACCTTACAAACCTGGCTAGACCAGAGAATGTACACTGGTACAGGTAAGAACTAGAGACACAGGGGATCAGGACAGATAAACCCCTCCGGACAAATAATGAGAGCAGTGATACCAGGAGAGTAAGGGAAAGGTTGGAGGAGAAATGAGGAACTGATCACAATGTTCTACATATAACATTCTCCCTAAGGGATGGGCAACAGAATAGTGGGTGAAGGGAGACATTGATCAGTGTAAAACATGAAAAAACAATCATTTATAATTTGTCAAGCATGAGAGAGGGGGGGTGTGGGAGGGAGGGAGGGAGGGGAAAATGAGGGAGATGATACCAAAGGCTCAAGTAGAAAGAAAATGTTTTGAAAATGATGGCAACAAATATACAAATGTGCTTGACACAATGGATGGATGGATTGTGATAAGAGTTGTACGAGCCTCCAATAAAATGCTTTTATTTTTAAAAATGTATTTGCTATGAAGAAGCCATTGGTCTTACAAAATACTTGCATCTGATCACCAGCTAGTTTCTATCACCAGCACCATATTTTCCAGCTACTGTTTCTTCTCCTTTGTTTTCAACTTTTGTGTTCCAATCTCTAATAATTACCGATGCACCTTGATTACATGTGGATCAATTTCATATTGAAAACTCAATTTCATATTGGTAAAACTCTTACATTTCCGCATGACTAGATTTAGGGGCTGGTGCACAAATTTGAACAATAGGTGCACTGACTGAATTTCTTTGTATGTGGACAGATATAATCTTCACAGGGATGGCATTGTAGTTCAAGATAGATATTGAAAATCCTTTCCAATGATGAACGGTACACCATTCTTGTTGAATCTGTCAGTGCAGTGTAGTAAAACATAGGATTATAGGATGGTTTGATTCAAAATGGCCAATACCAGTTCATTTCAGCTCACTAAAGCCTAGACTATTGATCTTTATGCATTCCATTTCATGTTTTATGACTCCCAATCTCCCTGAGTCATACTTCGTACATTCCAAGTTCCATTATTGATAGGTATCAGCAGTTGTTTCTTCTTGTGTTATGTCCCATCAGCAAAGGAAGGTGCCCCTGGCTTCACTTCCACAGGCCTGATGCCGCCATGAGAAGACAGCTTTTCCTTAGTCATAGTGTGAGTTCCTTCAGGCCTGAGAGGTTCACCTTCTGGCACTTGCTCTGACAGTGTTCACGAGATTTTTCAGAGTGTGACAATGCTTTGCTGCTCTCCATAGATTTTCAGTATGGCCTATTCCTTCTCTGTAGTCTGTGCTTAATCTGTAAACTCTGCTGAAACCTGTTCACTTTGGGAGACCCTGCTGGCATTTGAAATGCCAGTGACCAATCTTCCAGCATCACAGCAACATATATGCCACTATAGTATGACAAACTGACAGACACAGGGTGGATATGATGCCACAATTTGCCAATTATGTCTTAGTGATAAAGTTACCCTCCGTTTGGGGACATGATGTCATCACCTCCATGGTGTGATCAGACCAGCGCATGGTGGAAAGGGGATTTTTTCAGGGATGTAGTAAAGGTGGATGGCTTTTCACTGACTCTGGATACTGCGTCCAGTTTGTAATTATCTGACCTTCCGTTCTTCATTCTTGATACCCCGTGGCTTTTTATAGTGTCTGTCAATCTTGGGATTTGTTAGTGGGGTAGTTATAAAATTGTCAATTTGAGAATTAAGGGTGTCGGGGTGGAGGCTAGCTTGTCATCAGATCATAGCCAATGAGGCCTCTGTGTGGACATGGTCTTCTCCTGAGAATTCTGGGAAATGTGGTACTTCCTCCTTGGAGGTGAAAGACTCTGTTCATGCCCTGTGGAGACATAGCAGTTGACCAGACACACGGACCCACCCTGATGCAGTCCTGGGTGCTAAGAAGTCATACAGAGATCCCTGCCCAGTGCTGAGATGTTTATAACACCACCGAATCCAAGAACTTTCTTCCCACTGGCCTGTGATCATCCTGCATTCAGCGTCATTGCATGTGTTTCATGAGTCTGAAGAGGACTTTATAGACTGATACTGGACATATGGGCTAGTATCAGACTTAGGGACTTGTTCCGGACTGGACTGGGATGTTTTCTCAATGTTCAATTTCTCTTGTATGTTGACATCTTTCCTAGATACCTCTGCATGTTTATGAATTTGCTTCTCTAGTCTACCCAGACTCACACAATTGGCCCTGAACCACGTGAATCAGCAGCCTGTCGTCTGGCTTACTAATCTTCCTTTATTAGATCCTACAGCCATGTGCATTAGGAGACGCTTTCAGCCTGACGTCTGTCCCACACATGTCGGACTTGCCAGCTTCTATAATCCTATGAGCCATTTTCTCGAGATAAAGCTATATAGGGTGTATAACTGCCCCAAGGGCCCTAGGTCCCCTAAAGGACTCAAAGGGTCCTTCTTATACCATCCATGTGGAGACAGCTCTAGAGTTTCATTCAAGCAAAGTTTATTTATTTTTTTTTATTTTTTTAGGCATCACTGCCCTCAGGTGGTGGGAGTAGGAGGCCCAGCCTTTGCTCCTGGGAGCCGGAATTGAACCTCCATCCCAGTGGGCCACAGTCCCGCGCACAACCACTATGCCACCGGGGCTCAGCCCCAAGCAAAGTTTATTTATTTTGCTTGACTATTTTTTTTTTTTTTTGGCATCACTGCTCTCGGTGGTGGGAGTAGGAGGTCCAGCCCCACTGCTGGAATTGAACCTCCGTCCCAGTGGGCTGCAGTCCCGCGCACAACCACTATGCCACCGGGGCTCAGCCCTTGCTTGACTATTTTAACAGTTATGATGGCATATGATTTGTGTACTCTACAATCCAATGATTTAAATATATTTAAAAGAGGTGCGTAACCATCAGCACAGTTTTTTTGGAAGGTTAATGGTCATTTATTACTCTTCTGTCCCTGGCACTCCCAGGCCAAGAGCTTCCTCCATGCTTTACAGACCACAACTCTAGGACATAGTAAGATTTCTTCTTAGTTCATGAAACAAAAGTGGAAATGGTGCTAACCCAGCAGTATAAGCAACTTCTTCTCTCCAGAGAAATTTACTTTTAAAGGATTTTAGGTGGGGAAGCATTAAATGATGTTTCCTTTTACTCATAAAAGGAAACAGCTGGGTTGTATTAATAAAAGTATTTACCCAGCAGTTGCTGTAGATGGTGATATTTGGCCAAAGGCTGCATTCATGTTTAGAAGTCTCCACACTGGTTGTTTCTTACCACCACCTCCACCTCCACCACCTCCACCACCACTACCTCCACCACCTCCACCATGGCCACCACCTCCACCACCACTACCTCCACCACCTCCACCATGGCCACCACCTCCACCACCACCACCACAACCACCACCACCAGCAGCCCAGAAGGGTAGATAGTGAGTAGTTAGATTCACTTTTACTGTGCATTTTTAGCACCAGTAACTAGGGAGTGGTAAGAAACATAAAAAGAAAAACATATGCCAGAAACAAAGGAGCTAGACTATAACCGGAAGTTTTAACCACAAGTAAGATGTTCTCATCTATTTTAACAACATTGCTTGTTCTTTCTCAAATTCCTTAAGGGTTAGAATGGGGGGTGGGGCGGGAGGAGGGAGGAGGGATTAGCCTCTTAGTCTGGATCCAATTTGGGGGCCGCTCCCTGCCTGTCTTAAGAGCTTCGAAAAAGTTCATAAAAAATAGAATGGAGGGAGGTGGGGAGAGAATGGGAAGATAATAGGAGACTGGGGTGGGGTCGGGGGATTCCAAAGCTTTTCAAAGCGCCTGTCTGTCCCTGGTGTCGCTTTTTGAGAGAACACAGCCCAAGACCGAGCCCCCCTCCATCACAGAAGGTCGTTCTGAGTCAGGACCCACTCAGCGGCATCTGACAGAGCATACTTACTAGTGGAGTATCGATTAAAGCTAAGAATCTTAAAGAACAGTTATTGGGGCTGAGTCCCGGTGGTGTAGTGGTTGTGCACGGGACTGCGGCACTCTGGGATGGAGGTTCAATTCCAGCTCCACAGGGGCAAAGGATGGGCCTCTTACTCCCATCACCAGGGCAGTGATGCCCTAAAAAAATAAATAAATAAAAAATTAAAAAAAGAACAGTTATAAAGTCATTTGAAGTAATAGTCATAAATATGAACACAAAAAAAAACATTTCCCCAACTCTGAAATTTTATTTTTCTCTATCATATAGACCTGTTCAAAGAACATGGGAAGTACTGCAGATTTCCAGAAGAACAAAGAAATCTACTTTAGAGGAAGTACAGGCAGCATGCGTCTTAGCAGGCAGGATGGAGAGATGGAATCTCACGGACTCTGGACAGGTTATCAGGAGCTCAGTCCTTACAAGAGAACAGTATGTCTCGTACAGCAGGCGGTCAGGGAAAGAGAGGAAGGACTCCCAGGTAATGATGAGCACGCGGGCTGCCACAAGAAGCACAGAGCGAACCGTCCGTCAGGAGGTGGGGCACGACCAGGGGATGCTTGGGTTGCTTGTGCACAGGGTGCTGAGTCACAGCGGATTAAACAGCTTCTCGTGTCCTTGTAATATATTTTAATTTTTAAAAATTTTTTTGGCAAGGGCTGAGCCCCGGTGGCGTCGTGGTTGTGCGCGGGACTGCGGCCCACTGGGACGGAGGTTCCATTCCAGCAGTGGGGCTGGGCCTCCTACTCCCACCACTGGAGAGCAGTGATGCCCCCCCCAAAAAAAAAGAAGTAAAAGGTTAGCATTGTTTTATATTTCAAGTCTCCTCCCTGTCTGGCTTCATGGAAGACAGCTGGATTTTCACATCAACAATGAATGTTATGCCACATACTTTGTCGTCGTTGGGTATATGAGAGAAATCCAACCTCACACATATATAATTAGAAAAGGGAGGAGAGTTTTCATAGTTTTTCAAATAATTGGACACATTCCACTGAGGCCTGAGCCCAAACCCAACAAGTGGTGACGCATTCATTGCTAGCTGCAACGCGGACTCCGAAGCCCTATCCGTGAATTGATTAAAATTCCTTGCTCTGTCGGATCACTTGAATGGATCTTTATGCCACATGGGAGTTTATAACATCATGCATTAATCTTTCAGAAAAGACTGACTGAGTTATCACATCTCCTTATACAATATTTTTAAAATACATTTCTCGGCATCACCACTAAAATGTCATTTGAACTCCCTTTTCACCCATTTTAAAGTTGTTTCTGTTTTTAAAAAAATGAAGGGAGAATATGCACAGATTAAGCCTCCGAAGAATCCCCCCTGACCATAAACCAGGGATGTGAATAGACTTGTTATCATGCAGGGTGTGTTGGCGTGTTAGTCTGGGCAAACTAGAGAAACAAAGCCTTAGAAACTCATATGTGCATAAGGCAGAGGTTTATATAAAGGGTAACTGTACTTAAGAAAAAAGCATCCCAACCAAGTGCAGTGCAAGTCCATCAGTGCAATATGAGCCCGTATCGCCCGAGGCCAGTCTATAAAGTCCTCTTCAGACTCACGAAACACATGCAATGATGCCCCATGCAGGACAACCACAGGCCAGTGGGTGGAAAGTCTTTGGATCTTGTGGCAGTGGAAGCATCTCCGTGCTGGCAGGGGTCTCCACGTGGCTGTTCTAACACCCAGGGCTGCATCAGGGTAGGTCCATGTGGCTTCCTCTCAGGGATGTCTCGCAGGGAGTCAGCCTTGTCAGTGGAATCTCCAAGGGAGTGAATGAGAGAGAGAGAGAGAGAGAGAGAGAGGTGTCTCCCGTCTCCAAAGAAAAAGAATAAGGAATTCTCAGAATCCTTAAGGCAGTGGTTCGTAACCTCTGGGTCCCGACCTCTTTGGGGATCAGGCAACCCATTCACAGGGGTGGCTGGATCCATAACAGTAGCAAAATTACAGTTACAAAGTAGCTGTAATAACATTAGCTGTAATAACATAACAGTAGCAAAATTACAGTTACAAAGTAGTTACAAAGAAAATAATTTTGTGGTTGGGGGCGTGGGTCGCCTCAACATGAGGAACTGTATTAAAGGGTCTGGGCATTAGGGGAAGGCCATGCCCACACAGAGGCCTCATTGGTTATATCTTGATTGACAGGCCAGACTCCACCCCTTCACTCGTAATCCTCTCAAGTTGACACCAGATTATGGAATTACCACACTTAAGTATATTGTAGAGGAAGATATCCAAAGCTTTAGAGAAACTTGCATGGAAGAGTGGATTTATCAGTGGATTATCCGTGTGAGTGTGGGGTGGAAGGAGGTAAATCACAGCCCTACCCCACAGCAAGACATAATTAGTCACATACGAAAATATATTCCAGGTGGATAAACACACTGAAAATGGAGGGTAAGTCTCTAGAAGGAAAGCAGAAATATTTTACCTCAGGGTGAAATTTCTTAGGCAAGGCACACACAAAAAAGGACATACCATAAACAGATTGAGAATTCTGATTATGATATTTTTTACTCTGAATACCCAAAGACATTATATATACATATATATATTTAAACTAGCTTCAGAGGTGAGAACACTTGCACTCAATAAGACAGAGATAATCTGCAGGAAAATGGGCAGAGATAAAAACAGGCTATCCGGGCTGAGCCCCGGTGGCGTAGTGGTTGCGCGCGGGACTGCGGCCCACTGGGATGGAGGTTCAATTCCAGCAGTGGGGCTGGGCCTCCTACTCCCACCGCCGGAGAGCAGTGATGCCAGAAAAAAAAAAAAAAAGGCTATCCATACAAGAAAGGTAAATGGTCAGTAATTGTGAAAATACCTCAATCTTATTAGTCATCAGGGCAATGCAAACTGAAACCACACTGATTGGCTCCAATAGAAAAATGGAAACTTTAAAAAATCATTTAATTGGGGGCTCATACAACTCTTATCACAATCCATTCATGCATGCCTTGTGTTGAGCACATCTGTACATGTCTTGCCATCATCATTCTCAAAACATTTTCTTTCTACTTGAGCCCCTAGTATCCTCTCATTTTTTCTTCTCCTTCTCCCACCCTCCCTCCTTCATGAAACCTTGATAATTTTTTTTTTGTGTGTGTGTGTGGCATCACTGCCCTGGTGGGAGTAGGAAGCCCAGTCTTGCTCCTGGAGAGCCGTTGCTGGATTTGAACCGTCAACCCTGTGGGCCGCAGTCCCGCACACAACCACTACGCCACCTGGGCTCAGTCGAAACCTTGATCATTTACAATTTTTTTTTCATGTCTTACACTGATCGATGTCACCCTTCACCCACTTTTCTGTTCCCCATCCCTGAGAGAGGGGGTTATATGTAGAACCTTGGGGTCAGTTCCCCTTTCTCCCCCACCTTCTCCTTCCCTTCCTAGTGTTGTTACTCACATTATTGTTCTGAGGGGTTTATCTGTCCTGGATTCCCTGTCTTATCTGGACTAGTGTACATCCTCTGGTCTAGCCAGGTTTGTGAGGTAGGATTGGGATGACCATGATAGTCGGGAGGGAGGAAGCATTAAAGAGCTAAAGGAAAGTTGTACATTTCATTGTTGCTATGCTGCACCCTGACTGACTCACCTCCTCCCCACAACCCGGCTATAAGGGGATGTCCAGTTGCCTACAGATAGGCTTTGGGCCCTCACTCCACACACTCCCTCATTTACAATGATGTGATTTTCTGTTTTTTTGATGCCTGATACCTGATCCTATCAACGCTTCATGGTCACACAGGTTGGTGGTGTGCTTCTTCCATGTGGCCTTTCTTGCTTCTCAGCTTGACAGTCACTTGTTTATCTCAAGCCTTCAAGACCCCAGATGCTCTATCTTTTGATAGCTAGGGACCATCAGCTTTCTTCACCACATTTGCTTATGTAACCAGTGATAGTGTCGGGAAGGTGAGCATCACGGAATGCCAAGTTGATAGAACAAAGTGTTCTTGCATTGAGGGAATACTTGAGTAGAGACCCAATATCCATGTGCTACCTTAATACTAAACCTATAAATATTTGTACATAGATCTATTTCTCCACTGTCATATATAAATATTTACATATGTGCACGCCTGTATTTAGACCTCTAAAAATGCCCTTTGCCTCCTGGTTCTTTCCTCTATAAGAAGGGTAGGTTTGGCTGAGCCCTGGTGGCGTAAGTGGTTGAGTGAGGGACTGCTGCCCACGGGCTTGGCAGTTCAAATCCAGCGGCAGCTCTTCAGGACCAAGGCTGGGTAGCTCCCACGAACATCAGAGGGCAATGATGCAAAAAAAAAAAAAAAAAAAAGGATAGGTTAAAAGTCTGGCAATACCAAGTCCCCAACTCATGACGGGGTTCTCTTTCAACAGTTCAACCTAACTCAAATTATGTCAGGTTTTAAAAGATTGAATTGTTTTGCTATTTATTATCAGTATATTTATCAACTGATCCTTTGGAGAGACATTATATGTAAATTTATAAATACGATAACATCAGCAAATTACATGTTGTAATGTTGTGCTCCAGACATAGTACCCACCACATTGCTGGTAGGTGCTGTCAAGTCAGTTCTGACTCATGGTGCTCCGTGTACAGTCAAATAAGACGCTGTCGCAGCCTCTCTGTCAGTCCATCCTCGTGAAGGCCTTCCTCTTTTCTACTGAGCTTCTACTTCATGAAGCATGACGCCCCTTCACCAGGGCCTCTCCTGATAACATGTGCAAAGCACGCGTGATGAAGCTCTGTCAGTCTCTCTTCTCAGGAGCATTATGGCTGTGCTTCCTCCAGGACAGATTTTTCCACTCTTCCGATTGTACATGGTGTAGTCAATATTCTTCAACAACACTCGAGCTCAAGGCCAGTGATGCTTCATTGGTCTCAATTCGCGGTCTGGCTTTTTATGTCTATGAGGGGGTGGAAATGCCACACCTTAGTCTTCACAGTGACTTTTTGTTTTTTAACAATTTAAAGAGATTTTTTGCAGCAGATTTGCCCAATGTAAATACACGGTTTGATTTCTTGACTACTGCTTCTATGGATATTGATTACAAATCGAAGTTTTAAAATATCCCTGACAATTTCCTTAATTTCTGCACTTATCCTGAGGTTGCTTATGATGCGTGAGATCTTTGCTTTCTTTTTTTTTTTGGCGGGGGGGGGGGCATCACTGCCCTCAGGTGGTGGGAGTAGGAGGCCCAGCCTTTGCTCCAGGGAGCTGGAATTGAACCTCCATCCCAGTGGGCCGCAGTCCCGCGCACAACCACTACGCCACCGGGGCTCAGCCCCGAGATCTCTGCTTTCTTTATGCTGAGGTGTGACCCATCCATAAGGATGAAACCTTTGATCTTCATCAGTAAGTATGCCAAGTCCTCAAGGGAGGAAGAGTGGAGGAGGGAGGGGGGTAAAAAGAACCTGATACCAAGGGCTCAAGTAGAAAGAAAATGTTTGGGAAATGATGATGGAAACACATGTACCAAGTGTGTTTAACACAGCTGAATTATGCATTGTTATAAGATCTGTAAGGGCCCCCTAATAAAATGATTTTGTTTGTTTTGTTTTATTTGGGGTGGCATCACTGCCCTCTGGTGGTGGGAGTAGGAGGCCCAGCCTTTCTGCTGGATTTGAACCTTTAACCCAGTGGGCCGCAGCCCCGTGAACAACCACTACGCCATCAGGACTCAGGCTTAAAATGATTAAAAATAAAAAAAGTATGCCAAGTCCTCTTTACCTTCAGCAAGCAAGACTGTGTCACCTACCGATCACACGTTGTTAATAAGTCTTCCCCCAATCCTGATATTGAGGTTTTTTTTTTAATACTGAGTTCTTATACTCCAGCTTCCAGAATTATTTATTCAGCATACAGATTGAATTGGTTGGGAACAGACCAGTCGTGGCCGTTTCGAATTGCATGACCATATAGTTTATTATGACAGAAGTGACTGGAAAAACAATGCTCACCGTCGTAGTAACCAGGGGAGAGATTGCAGTCACTGGGGTTTCGTTTTACTTGGATTTGTCATTGACACTCACGGATTCATCAGTGAGTTGTGCTGAGCGAATCTGCTTTGCAAACCTTCTTTTTTCGGGGGGGGGGGGGGGGGGAATCACTGCCTCTGGTAGTCGTGGGCGCTACCCAGTGCTGCTCCTGAGAGCCACCGCTGGATTTGAACCGCCAAGCCCACGGGCCACAGTCCCGCACTCAACTACTTACACCACCGGGGCTCAGCCCTGCAAACCTTCTTTAAAGTATTGAAGAGCAAAGATGTCGCTTTCTTTGGGAATCATAGTAAATTACTTTCACGAAGGGGTGGAATAACGGAAGTGGATGTATTGGTACAGTGTATAGAAAAGAAAACAGCATGCCTAACATGTATGTGCTCTCTTGGTGACCTAGGAAGTCACGCTGACTGGTGGCTGGTGAGTTGACTCAAACTCTTCGTGACCCTATGGGCAAAGAAAGGGAACAGGGACCGGTCCTGGATCACCCATGACTGCAGCTCCTGTGTCCATCCCTCTCATCAATCATCTTCCTCGGTTTCACCGATTCTCCACCTGACCAAGCATAATGTTCTGATCTTGCCTGGTAATATTCAAAGTATGCGATACCAAAGATGCTTCCCTATTCTGGCATCTCAGGGGCATTCTGGCTGTACCCCTTCCATGAAAGACTTGTTTGTTCTTTTTTTTTTTTTTTAAGGCATCATTGCCCTGGTGGTGGGAGTAGGAGGCCCAGCCTTTGCTCCTGTGAGCGGGAATTGAACCTCCATCCCAGTGGGCCGCAGTCCTGCGCACAACCACTACGCCACTGGGGCTCAGCCCAGACTTGCTTGTTCTTCTGACAGTCCGTGGTACTTTCAATATTCTGCATCGACACCCTGATTCAAAGGCATCATTTCCTCTATGGTCTTCCATAATCATTATTCAGCTTTCAAATACATGTGTGGTGATTTTCAAAAATACTGTGGCTTGGGTCAGGTTCCCCTTACTCTTCAAAGCGACGTCTTTGGGCAGACCTTCTTCGCATTCATGGAGGTCTCCTGTACCAACAGTGCGTGACACCCCCAGGCAACTGTGCATCACCATTTCTCAGCCAAACCCTTTGCCTCCCAAAGAGCCCCAGCGCCAGCTCACACTACACCGCCACCAGGATAGCCGCCTCCCCCACAAAGGTGCATGAGAACTACAACCAGGACTCGGAGGCCACCATCAACCCCCTGACCAACCTGGATCTCTACGTCTTCCACATCTTCGGGCTCATGTCTGACCTGATCTGACGGATATTATACCTCTGATGAATTCTGCCCGGTAAGTTCTGCACCAGTCTCAGAAGAGAGACTATGTCGAGAAAGTAATGAAGCAGTCATCACAGGGTGGCAAAATTGTCCCCCCAAATTTCAAGAAACCAGGCCATGATGGTGAGGACAGCAGGCTGACTGCCCTGGAGTGTGCGTTACACTTGGAGAAGAACATAAGTCAGTGACTGCACAAATTGGCCATGGTCAAGACCACACTCATGGTTTTAAAAGCTTCTTCCCAAACAAGCAGCCATTTAAGTGAGAGGTCAACCCAGTTCACATGGGAGAAGCACACCAACATCAGTGACCTAAGGATTTGAATCATATAATCCCAAGCTGGAGAAGGAGCTGGTATCAGAGCCTGAATTGGGAGAATCTAGTGTGCACAAGGCTGTGGATGACAGTGGGAGCCCAAGATACATTTGTGGGATCTACTAGGAAATGAGCCTCTGGTGATTTCCCTCTCAGAAGTCATTCTAAGACAGGGAGTTTGAGTTTTAACCCCAGGCAGCCTTAATCGTCTGAGGTCGTAGAGCTGACCAGGTGGCTTGGATTGGTGTTGCTGAAGTCGACA
Organism: Nesogale talazaci; assembly: GCA_004026705.1. Taxonomy (NCBI): domain Eukaryota; kingdom Metazoa; phylum Chordata; class Mammalia; order Afrosoricida; family Tenrecidae; genus Nesogale; species Nesogale talazaci. The sequence goes on from PVJH01030991.1 coordinate 19,496, forward strand.
ATGACAAGCAGAGACTTACGCTTTCCTACGAAGGTCCAAAATACCAAAGGACGCTGTCCAGGTGACCTCTGGAAAGGCTTTTCTGAGGAGAGGATATTTGAACCAAGAAACTTGAAGGAGAAGGCACTAGTTAGGCCACAAATTGGGGGAAAAAGTTCTAGGCAGGGGCTCTGAGCTGCCATTTTGAAGGAACAACAACAAAAAAAGGGGGGTTAATTTGGCTGGATTGAAGTTGAAGATGAAAACGAGGTATGAGCTGAGCCTTGGTGGCGCAGTGGTTGTGTGTGGGACTGTGGCCCACGCTCTGTGGTTCAAATCCAGCAGCAGCTCTCCAGGAGCACGGGTGGGCTTCTTACTCCCACCAGGGCAGTGATGGGGGGGGAGGGGCAGTGGGGAGAAGAAAAAGTAAACAAAGTATGAAGCATCTTGATGACAATGTTCTCAATCCCGTACAAAACAAGATCACTTACATTTCAAGCAGCTTTAGATTCCCACTGCCCCCTAGCACAGCAACCTTGTTCCCCTGAGCACTTGAATATGGCCTGAACTTTTCATTTTTACTCAATTAATTTCAAGGTTAAAATTCAAAACGCCAAATCCTATTCAGCGAATGAAAAACTTACAAGGATGTTTGGAACGATTTGCACAAGGCAATCTACTTTTTCAACTGTAAAACCATAGGAAGCCTAAAGGCAGTGATAACTGCTTCCAAGAAAATTTTGCGTCCTAGATGTGTGATGCACCCAGGATTTCAAGGCCATAGTGCTGGGTCCAAGTATCACATAAGTAGTTTTGAATAATAATCTTAAGTCAAAATAATATCTTGGGTCTCTTGGATTAGATGTACCTGTTATTAAAATTAATTTCACATTTGGAAGACAAGGGAAAATGGCTTCCATACAATAAGTATGGGAAAATATCGTTAGCAATGACTGGAGAGGTCCCATGCGAGGGAAACCCGGCACTTCTTGCCAGCACGAAAACCAACTTAAAGGCTAGGTCAACCAAGCTTCTGAAAGTAGGAGAGCAGCAACACCTGCTAACTTGACTCCTCTTTACTGTTGACTAGAGGCGCACGTCACTTCTGTGAGTGCTGCTCCTTCCCAGCACAGCTGATTTCCCCCAGCCTTTGAGGTAACCCAGCCAGCCAAATCTCTGCTTTGCTGGCCTCTGGGGGCCCTGCGTGGATAGCAGACTGCATGAGCAGCTTGGTGCAGGCATTCTTTTTTTTTTTTGGGGGGGGGGCATCACTGCCCTCCGGTGGTGGGAGTAGGAAGGCGGGAGTAGGCAGGCATTCTTAAGTACACCAGCTACTTTTTTTTTTTCATTCCTCATCATTTCTGTTTCCTTTTTCCCATTCTTCATCTTTCCTGTTTTCTTCTCAGGAGCCCCTCCCTTCCTTGCACCAACATTTGGACACACAATAACACAAATCAAAGCAGAAATCTCCACCCACAAAGCAGTTTTATTTTTGATGGTTTTTGTACTTAGGTTCTATTAGAATACTTGACTATTTTCACCTTTAACCGGAACTTTAGGATGAGTAATTGATGGTCTGCTCCACAGTCAGTCCCTAGTCTAGTTTCAACTGCTGATACAGGTTTGTCCATCCTCTCTCCCCACAGATGTAGTCTACTTGATCTCTGTGGATTCCATCTAGAGGACTCCATGTGCATAAACGCCATCTGTGTTGTTGGAAATAGGTATCAGTGGTAAAGTAGTTGGTCTTGGAAAAATCTAGCATGCAATCCTCAAATCCTTTGTTTCAATCACCTACAGCATAGACTCCAACTATAGCTCCTCCCTCTTTTTTCCCCCAACTTTTGCATTCTAATTGCTAATAACTCTAATGCATCTTGATTGCATATTTCATCAATTCCCAGCTAAAGTTAGTAGCATTCAATTTCTTTGTCACTAGCTTTAGCTAATCACTAGTTTTTTAATAATAGCTGTATTGATCGGATTCCTTGAAGGCAGATAGATTTAATCTTATCACAGACAGCATTTTGCCACAAGCTAGATCTTGGATTGTCCTTTTTGAAAATGAATGCAGCATTATTCCTAGATTGTGTTATTTCTGGCCTAGCAAGCCATATGATTTTCTGATTTAAAATGACCAATACCAGTTCATGTCAGCTCACTAATGCCTAAGATATGAAACTTTATGCAACCCATTTCAATTGTGATGACTTCCAATTTTCCAAGATTCATACTTCAAAAAGTCCAAGTTCTATTATGTTTTTACAGTTGCTTTTTCTCATTTGTAGTTGTGCCCCACCGGTAAATGAAACTCCGGAAAGATTCACTCCTGCATAGATTAAACCTGTTGAATACTCTGTGACTATAGTCCAGGGGTGTGAATATCTTTGCTATCAGATGGAGAGCATGGTAAGGTTAATAATGTCAGATGTAATACCTTTATCATTTGATTTCCCTTTTGATACATTTTTAAAAATCTATTTTTGGGGGGGGGGGCATCACTGCCTCCTGCTGGGAGTAGAAGGCCCAGCCTTGCTCCTGGAGAGCTGCTGCTGGATATCAACCGCCAACCCTGTGGGCCACAGTCCCGCACACAACCATATGCCACTGGGGCTCAGCCCTCTTTTGACCCATTTTTTTTTTATACTTTTTGTTTTGTTTTGTTTTTTTATTTTGGGCATCACTGCTCTCTGGTGGTGGGAGTAGGAGGCCCAGCCCCACTGCTCAAATTGAACCTCCGTCCCAGTGGGCCACAGTCCCGCCCACAACCATTGACCCATTTTTAAAGTTGCTTCCCTTTTAATATTTTCTGCTTTCAATTGAGGTTTTCTCTGTCTTGTCATTGTTGTTGGATTTTGTGCATGTGTGTGTGTTTTGTATGATTTTCTGTATATGAAACCCAGGATAGACAAATCCATAGAGACAGTAACCAGATTAGTAATTACCCAGGGGCATGGCAGGGGATATCGTGGGGAGCTAACGAGGACTAGAAATGTCCTGAAGTTATGGTGATGACTGCACAGATCTTAGCATGATTGAACCACTACATTGCGATGTGAGTTATACGCCAAGAAAACTATTTGAAGGGCTGAGGCCCACTGAGCTGGCGGTTCAAATCCAGCAGCAGCTCTCCAGGAGCAAGGCTGGGCCACCTACTCCCACCAGGGATGCCCACCACCCCCCAAGAAAAAAACTCTTTTAACAATCACTCTCCTATTAAAATATTTAATATGTCTAACTCGCAGCCATCGAGTCAATGCTGATATATAGTGACCCCCCACTGTGGGTTTCCAAGACTAACTGTTTTCAGGAGTGGGAAGCCCAGTCAATATTCCAATGAGCAGCCGGAGGTTTAACCACGACTCCACCGGCGCTCCTAATCTGGACACCAGAAACTGTAACATCAGCTACGGAGCTCGTACACCTTTTTCACTGCACAGCACCGGCCAAGGCCGCAAGGGCGGGCGTGAGACTGCAAGCGAGGGTGGTATGGCGGTGGGGAGAATGTTCGGGTGGTATCTTGTCGGCGAATTTCCACAACCTCGATCCACGGCCGAGCGAACGAGAGTGGCAGCGCCCGGCCTCGAACCCACATCTCTCGCAGAGCGTTCGAGAGCTCCCGTTTGCTGCCACGCACTCGAGGACGACCTGAAACCTGCAACCCGGAGGCCACCCTAAGCGCAGCGTGCAGCCGCCGCTCCGTTCCCCTGGACTGAGTCCACCACGCCAGACGTCCAGCCGCCGGACCTGAGGGCCAGGAGCGAGTCAGAGAAGTTCTGGCAACGCGGGCCTCTTCCCTTCAGACAACGCACCCACTCAGCACCCGACATCCTCTCCCAATCCACGAATCCCCATTCACGCTACCTCGCCTCGTCCCGCCCCGCGGGGAACTCAGCCAATCGCTGATCGCTAAACCCGCTCCCGCCTACCAATCGCTCTTGGCGCGAGCCCCACCCTACATACCTTCTTCAGCAAGCGCCGCGCGCCCCCGCTCGGCCGTTGGCTGCGCTGCCCTGGCTGGATGCATGCCCCGGAAGGGCGGGGCAAAGCGCGCGCCACGGGGGTGCGGGAGCCCTGGGGATTGGCCAAGAGGGGGCCGGCGCTCTGTCTCCGCCCACTCCCGCCCTCCGCATCCCAGTCGGAGACACAGGGGATTGGCTCCCTGGTGGGGAATGGGCGCCCAAGGAGATGGTCCCGCCCCTCTCGCGTTCGCCGGAGAGGGAGCTCTGCGGATTGGTTGGAGAGTCTCAGCGCGCGTCCGCCGGCGTCTCGTGATTGGCTGGTGACGGACTCGCGTCTCCCGGGAGCGTTCGTGGTGATTGGCCGGAGAGCAGAGCGGCTATTTGAAGCCGGCGCGCGAAAGGGCTTGCTCTTCAGTCAGCGTAGAGAGGAGACGTGAGTGGTTTCGTGTAACGCTGCCTCCTGCCCCTCCGGACGCAGACCCTAACTTGACCCAGCCCGGCCTCGGGCCTGGTACCCACCCCGAGCCGGCGAGGCGATGGCCAAGGTGTCGGTGTTGAACGTGGCGGTGCTGGAGAATCCGAGCCCTTTCCACAGCCCCTTCCGGTTCGAGATCAGCTTCGAATGCAATGAGGCCTTGGAGGACGGTGAGGATGGGCCTGGGTGGGGGCCCCGCCCCAAAGCCCATTCCGACTTGCCCCGGAGACCCTCCCGCAGCCAACCCTGCGGAGACGTCCCGGGCTCCCCTCCCCCCACCCCCACCCCGGGTCAGCTAAGACTTCCCTCTGGCA